>PVKM010028968.1:0-18024 GCA_004027735.1 Carollia perspicillata
GACTGGGACACCCTCTCCAGCTCTCTGGGCAGGCACCTCCTTCCCACATGCTGCTACTGTGTCTGAAGAAAATCAGGTCCCTCTTTGGTTTCAGAAAGCTACCTTCAGTGGCTGGTCTTTCATATCCACTTCTAGCACCTCCTGCCACTGGAGGCAGGCAGCCTCCTTCCGTCCATCTTCAGGACACCAGGATGGAGCGGCTTCCTTCCCACTGAGCCTGGGCAGCTGGGGACTCATGGGCTGGATGCCTCTCTTTCCTTTCAAGAAAGGGGTTTGCCTTTTCCCCTGAAGGTTGCCAGCTCCTTAAAATGTCCAAGGCAGCCCCACTTACACAGCCTTCGAGAGCCCTGGAGCCTGAGCGGCTGAACATGCAGCATCCATGGCCCTTTTGCCTCATCATGGGAGCTGGGACAGGGGCGTGGAAGGCCGCAGAAGGTTGGCTCTGCTCTGTAGAACCCCAGCTTCTCTTCTGCTGGAATCTACAGTAGAGTCAGAAGGTGGAGAGGAGCTCGCAGCTAGGGAAAAGGCCTGGAAGAAAAGCCAAGCTAGAAGCCCCGGGGACAATGGGCAAAGGGGCAGTAGGACATTTATCTACAGGGGCAGGTGGACCTGCACACAGAGACAGCCACAGACCATTGTGCAGGGAGATGAGACAGGATGCAGAGAGGAGCAGGCGTTGGCCCGGCAGCTGAGGGGAACACACATGCACACACGCACACACACACACAGGTACAGGTACAGTCACGCACACCTCCACATACACATGGCGTGCCCACATTCCTGCCTACACGTGCACCAACTCGTTCTCACACACATGCAGGTTCCAGTCTAAGGAAGTGGGCTTTGGTTCTGGAGGTTCAAGCCCCCACGGCCACACCTGTCCATGAAGCATTTCTCCAGACGCTTCCCAGAGACCCAGGCTGTGTGCCCAATGACCAGCACCTGGTGGCCTACAAAGTCTCAGGAGTTGGATGCTTCTTGGCAAGGCCAAGATGGCCTCAGGCTTTGGGTGGAGAGTAGGGAAGCCACGGGTCTAGAAGAGGTAGGGGCGGGGGTACTGAAAGCTAGCTCTCCACCACTGCACCCATAGTCTGACCGCTCCTGTCTCCCCATACCCCAGATTAGGTGGAGGCAGGATCACAGACAGGCAGAGGCCCTGGGGTGGCATCAGGAAGCACAGACACTGGGAGGCAGCCACGGGGAGCGGGGCCCCGAGGGGAGAACCCTCAGGGACGTGGCACTTGGGGTGAGGAATCATGCAGGATGGCAATTCTCTGTGACACAGCTGGGCCCTCTCTGGGGTATTGGAAGAGTTGCTGCAGAAAAAAAGAGCTGTCCAAGTTCTGTTGTCCCTACCCTAGCCTTGTGTGTGACCCAGACCAGCCCTATAAGGAACAGCCAGGTCGGGAAGTGGACCATCTTTCCAGGGGTAAGGGCAGGGGGTGCGGTGGATGGCCTGTGGGAAACACTGGCCAGACACTGGCCCTCCTGCCCAGGGCAGCAGGTGGGCCCACAGAATGACTCAGAAGCGGGTGCTCTGGTAGCGCAGCCGCCGAAGGTCTGCAAGGCCCTCAGTCCTGCCATACACCTCCCTACAGGGACTCTCGGCCAGTCACCGGGCTCCCGCCCCGCCACCCCCACCACTGCTGCCACTGCCACTGCTGCCGCTGCTGGAGCTGCCGCTGCTGCACCGGTCCTCATAGATGGCGATCTCGATCTGGAGCAGTGTTAAGGAGGGCTGCCAGCTGCCGGCAAGGCGGACAGGGTCCTCTGATGGAGGCCAGCGGAAAGCAGAGGGAAGAGCTGGTCCTGCTTCCTAGACAGGAAGAACACAGAGGCCTGGCAAGCCTCTGGCGCACCCAAGACCCATGCAGAGACCCAAGACCCATGGTGCACACCCAGCTCAGTTACAGAGACTTGCAGGGCCAGGCACCGTGCAGGTGCACAGCCAGGATCCAGGGCTCACACCCCTGAGTCTAGTCACTAAACCCAGGACGTCACATGCCCAGGATGTGCTGTTTCCATACAGGACGTGCAAGGCCGTTTGTGTCCTGAGTTCGAATTCATCTCGCTCACTTAGAACTACATGACCTCTGACCAGTCTCTTCACTTGTTACCTGTCAGCTAGCACATCTGTGAAATGGGGCTAATTACAGAATCACGGGACTGTGGTGAGACTTAAACGAAGCAGCATGTGCCAGTGCCTGGTGCGTCATCCAGGCACCATAATAGCAAGAGCCTCTTGCAGGGCTTCGTAAACATGAGACTCTGGTATTAGGGTTTTCTTCACTCTTCCTCTCAATTTTCTAGCAAAATTTATTTTTTAAGCATTCTACCCTTGCTGCTACTGCTGGGGAGGGAAGCGCGCACACCTGACAGGCAGAGTGAGCGGATCTGCTCCTTACTCCTCAGCCAGGCTCCCACCGAGACCTCATTTTTCTCACCTGTGCAAGGGGGGCCTCAGGACCACCACACGGGGTTAAGCAGGTTTATGTGAGATTGTGGGTATGTAAGTGTATGTGGAGATTTGTGCATTCCCTCAGGGGCAGGACAGGCTCAAACCCATGAGCTAGTGATCTGCCGGCAGTGTGCTCATCCACTGCACAAAGGGAAACAGTAACAGTCACCTCACTGTAGGGGTGTTAGGAGAATTACATGGGTCCACAATTTCAACGCACCTAATATGGCACCTGGCATGTACTAAGCAGGGAACACGTGTAGCTCAACAAATAAAAGCAAACCCTGAAATTCACACAGCACTAATAACGTACGGCAGGGAGGAGGGCTGGTGAGCAGACATGGGGGGAACCCCAGGAACCCCTGAGCAGAGGCCCCTAGGGCCGTCCCACAGGCTGGCAGCTCTGTGCCCTGCCCCACCCCTGCACACAGAACAGACAGGAAGGATACAACTCTCATCCCACGCTCAACGGGGTCCGTGAGCAGGAGCCCTCGAGGGGCAAAGATCTTCTCATTCTGCTCTTGGATGTAGCGGGAGATCTTCTTGAGAACCTGCCAGGACAGGGGCCCGTCGAGGATGAGGGTGCAGCCAGGAGGCCTGGGGAAGGGGACACAGGGAGGTGAGGGAGGGAGTACCTTTTCATAGTGGGTCTCCATACAGAGGAAGATGAAGTAGGCTGTGGTGCAGGCCAGGCAGCCCTCCAGGTAGGAGCTGCCCCCAATCTTCTCAGCCTCCGCATAGAAGCTGTTGAGGGTCTTCACAGTCTCCTCAAAGAGCTGCCGCTCAATCTGGAGGGAGGGAGAGACAAGGAGCCAGGCTGAGGTCAGCCTCCCTGGGGTGTGAACGGTCACCTGGTGCAGGGGGGAGTGGTAGGACCACACCAGGTATGGAGGCAGCACACAGCAAGACCAGAGAGGCTGCAGGTGCCCACAGAGCAGAAGGAACACTGGACCGGGAGTCAGGAGACCTGGGGGGTTCAGACCTGGCCATCAACTAGCTTTGTGACCTTGGACTAATGACTTAACAACTCTAGCCCCAGTTTCCACATCTATAAAATGAGAGTAAGAATAGCTACTTGGCTTCCCTCAAACAGGAAACTTCTAAGCTATACTAGATGTGAATGTTTTCTACACCAGATTAAGCAAGAATTCTGGTGACTTTGTCACCCACCAACACCCCTGTTTTGGTGTCCGTACAGAGCTCAGAACCCAACTGGCAGGGGCTGTCCATGTTTGGATGGACTTCAACTGCATGAGATTGATTGGGTGAGACCTCAGGGGTGTCCTTCTAGGAGGGGGTACTTCCTCCTAGACCAGAGTTCATGGAGAACATGACGGCCCTGTGTGTTTAGACAACTGGGAAGTGGCCCTGGCTGGTCTGGCTCAGTGGATTGAGTGCCAGCCTGTGAAGCAAAGGGTCTCCTGTTCGATTCCTACTCAGGGCACATGCCTGGGTTGTGGGCCAGGTCCCCAGTCAGAGGTGCACGAGAGGCAACCACACACTGATGTTTCCCTCCCTCTCTTTCTCTAAAAATAAATAAGATCTTTAGACAACTGGGAAGCTATCCTGGCTGCATCCATAATCATAATAGCTAATATTTACTGAGCGCTTTGTATTTGCTGGGCATTCTTTTCTGTATTCTGCATTTAACCCTCATTAAAATTCTATCAGTGAAGTAGGATTATCATCCCCTGTCACAAGTGAGGATGATGAAGCTCTGCTCTGTGGTCCAGGCAGCCATCATCTCTGGTCTCCCTGCCCCCAGCGCAGCCAAACAAGCCTGATGGTCAGATCAGGTTACATCACAAGTCTTCCCATCTATCGCACAGTAAGGCACAGTAAGGTCCGGGAAGTCCTTACCGCCTGGCCCTGTGTCCCCGCTGAGCCTGTGTCCTCCTCCCCTCCTCACTCTGACCCCACTTTACCACACGGACCACTCCACTGCTGTCTCCTGAAAATGCCACCATCCTCTGTGCCTATGGCCCTCTGCTGCAACACTCCTCCCCCAGGCCCCCCACTGTCCCCCTGCCCCCTCACTCTTACTTCCCTCAGGTTTCGCCTTATACAACATGCTGCCCCGACCATTCCTTATCCTCAGCTGTCTATCCACCTTGACCTCCTTCCTTATTTTTCTAGTATTTGTCACCACCTGAGCTACTATATATATACTTGTTTGTTTTTTTTATTTTTTGTACACTCTAATATAGGTGCAAAGTCATGGAGTTTATTTCTATCTCCAGTGTCTACTACATAGGAGGCGCTCCATAAATACTTGCTGAGTGCTGAGTGGATTTGTCCAATGCTACACAGCTCTAGCCCAGTCTGCGCTCTTCCCTGTGCGGCCTTACACTGGACCACTTGGGCTGGAAGGCCATGCACCAAACCCAGCAGGTGTCAGAGTGTCTGTCGCTCCATCTTTACATTCTTCAGAGCCCCCTGTTCCCCACTCACTCCCAAAGGACCAGGACTGCCCATCACACAGGTTAGGGTCTTCCCAATCTGCACAGGACAAAATCTCTCCCCATGAATAATCAGAAGCTTTGAGATTCCCAGCCACTGTCCCTACAGACATGGAGGGAACACAGAAAATTCTGCTATCTGGCCCTTGATCTAAGCCCTGCACTCTACCCTAGGGGTCACTCCACCCCAAAGGGCAGGCGGGCAAAAACAAGGAGACTCACATGGCTCCCCCAGAGCTGGTTAGGAGGTCAGATCAGTAGAAGCCAGGCCTGCCCCGCCTTCCCAGATGCCTTTAGATCTGCCTGGGCTGCTGAGAGAAAGGATCAGGCTCTGCCCTCTGCCCTCACCCAAACCCAGGCCAGCTCCCTGGCAGCCTGGGATGGAGGCTACATGCACCCCCAGAGCTAGGAGCAAAACCCAACAGAAAGAGTTGATGCCTTGCAAGGGGCCAGTGGCCCCTGAGCCACACTGGAAGATGAGTCTGGAGGGAGGGGCTAGGAGGAAAGGCCTGGGGTGACGACCTGGGCATCAGGGTTTTTAAGACTCCCCAGAAAATACTAAAGTGGGGTTGAGAACTCTGCTAAAAAGTGGAAATTCCTGATCCCAAGCCAAAAAGACTGAGCCAGCATCTCTGATGACACCTAATATCACCCAACAGGCCTCAGGAATGTATGTTTGCTCAACAAGTTCTGCGGGTTATCCTCCTGCGGCTGAAACCAGAGAGCTGCTGGGCTAGGAAACGTCTGTGGTTTCTCCGGTTCTAACTTTCAGTGAGGTGACAGCAAGACTATGTTAAGGATGTTTCTTAGTTCTCCCACATGAAGTAGCTAAACAAGTTACTCTTGAATAAGCCCCTCCCCGCTCCTTCGCAGCCTGTGTTCCAGGTTTAGGAGAAGACATCCTTACCCGGCTGTCCAGCTCTGGAGGGAATTTGGTCTGGAACTGGCAGATGGTCCCATCACTGTAGTCTCTCTGGATAAAGACCTTGGTGGCCAGGGAAGCACTTCGCCGGAGCTCCTGCAGATTGTGCACCTGCGGAGACATAGAGAAGACACGCAACTGGGGTGGCTGGCCCTCCTTCCAGTTTGTCCAAGACTGAGGGGCTTGGGAGGATGTAGGTCTTTTGGCGCTAAAATCAGGAAAGTTTCTAGCAAACTGGGACAAGTCGGTCCCCCTACATGCGCTCCAGGAAGGTCTTCGGGAAGCAGGACTGTAGAGTTTACCCCAGCAGATGCCTCAAACAACCCCAGAAAAACCTAGAAAAAGCCAGAAGCAGGGCCAAAGCTGAGCCAAAGCAAGAGGTTCTGGAATAATCAACAGAAACAAATTTTCACTAGAGGAAAGGACATCCTGGTGGCTAGCCCAAATCCTTCTCTCTCTCTCCCTCTCTCTTTCTCTCTCTCTCTCTCTCTCTCTCTCACACACACACACAGTGGGGCCTTCCATACTTTCATTCATTCAGCAAGTATAGAACGTTCACTTGTCAGGCCTTGGCTTAGGGAACCCAGCACTGAACAAGACTGAGGTCTCAAACCCTGGGTGGAGCTTACAGTGGGGCTGGGAGAGGGGAGTGTGGAGTAGAGAAGTACCTGATGTGCCCATGAACTCGGCCAAGTTATGGCCCGGGTAGGAGAGCACCAGGGATGGTTCTTATGCCCAGCACTTCTCACCGTGCATTAGAAGAGACCCACACATGTCCAAGCCCCCAGAGAAAATTGTGGATAAAGTGGGCTGAAGCCAGACATGGAAGAAATTCCCTGCCCTGGTAGAGAGAAGTGGGGTGACTCCTGACTCCTGTCCACACACCTGCAGACTTGACATTGACACAGACGTGGGCTCAATTCCACAAAAGAACAGGGGCTCTTTCTTCTACTTCCAGTCTCACTCGTTCATGTTCCAGACAAGCAACCCACTGGGTGAAATATGCCAGACATTAGAACCACACAGAGGCCAAGCCCCAAAGGCAGTGCACACACAGCCAGTTCATTCTGTGTAATTAAGGTGAACCCATTCAGTCACTCAGCTTTCATTTATGGAGTCCCTACTATCACCAGGCTGTAGGGATGCTGAGCAAAAGACAGTCTGTGAGCTCCAGGGAGGAAGATGAGTAAATAAATAATGAATTTGACTGTGATAAATGCTACAGAGAAGTAACATCTTACCCAGAAGCACTGACTCAGAAAGGCTTCCTGAGGTCTGTGTTGAGTCATAAAGGAAGGCCAGGAGTTACCAATGGCAGGGGCAAGGGCGGGGGTAGGAGGGAATGGGGAATAAGAGGGAGGAAGTGGCAACCCAGACAGAAAGAGAAGCTTGTGCAAAGTAATAAAGACAGCAGAGAAGGCAGTCTACTCAAATGACTGGAGGCAGATTTCAGCAAGAATGGAGTTGGGTTGCAAATCAGATAAGAACACTGGGAATAGGATAGAGGAGAAGCAGATCAAAAATTACTAGAGGATTTGTGGAAGAGATGATTTAAGATAGAAAAACGTTGCTTAAAAGCTGGGGAAAGAATAAGTAATGAGAGAAAGATTATCAATATGGTAGCAGCAGCAGATAATTGGTAGATCAAGGTCCTGAAAAGATATAAATCAGAGACCGACTATTATACAAGACCTTCCTAACCCAGGTGGACCTCACTCTGCCTAAGAGATGCGATCCCCCAGTGCTGTGTTTGGATTAAATAATGCTGTGTTTTTTGAACATTTTCATCTCATGGCACACATAAACTAATCATTGAAATTCTGCAGTATACCAAAAAATATATTTTTTGTCAATCAGACAAAAAATAGGTATAACTTTGATTCATTCACACTGGATGGCTATTGTGTTGGCTGTTGTCATTTTTTTCTTTGACAGTCTAAGGGAAAAGAGGTCAGTGTCCCTGACTAAATAGTCAGGTATTACATCTTTTAAAAATTCTGGCAGCACACCATGGTGCCTCTTGCAGCATAGCAGTAGAAAATTGCTGAAATAGTGTATACGTGTTCCTCTGGTCTTAATAGTTCTTGATCCCTCTGGTCAAGGTTTCAGTTGAGAAAGTCCCCTTGACATCTACTAGGATCTGATGATAACTTTGAAAAATAAAGAATGCTTTGTTAATATAAATAAGTTATTCATCATTGTGTCTCACTGTCTGGTTAAGGTTTTATACTATTTTATTTTTTTATTTTCAAAAGAAAAGGAAGGGGCTGTGGCCTTCCTCTGTCCTTCTAAACCAACTGACATGAGCCAGTCCATCTTGAGGATGGATTCCCCTAGCCCAGGAAGGGCCGTGCTGGCAACTTTGTGAGTGGTGACAGGAAGTGAGCATGGCTGGGATGGGGGCGAGGTGGAGGGATCTTTGTAGTAGTCCAGGGGAAATCTAATTCCAGATTAGATCTAATTCCAGATCTAATTCTAAAGTGGATCTAATTCCAGAACAAAAAATGATGGTGAGAATGGAAAGGAAAGGAAATAACAGTGCTTCAGTCACTCTGACATGGACTCAGCTTCCTCCCCTCCAACACCCTCCTTGTTTGAATTCACACACATGCCCTGGGAGCTACCATGAAGGTATGTCTCCAACGACTGTCTAGCTGTTGACCATAGCCACCTCTTCTTCTTCCTAGGTACCCAGATCAATTCATTCTCAGCCTCCCTTGCAGCTAGGTGTGACGATGTAACTAAACGAAATGTGAGTGGAAGTGTTAAATGGCATTCATAGGCTTGGCTCATAAGGACCAGCCACTCGTCTGTGATCATTCCCCTTCCACAGAAAGCAAGGGAGACGTGCTGGAGATGGTGGAACCACAAGCTGGAAAGCACTTGGGTTCCTACATCACAGCCTGGAGGAGATCCACCCACTGACTAATGGGGAACACCCATCTGGGCCTTTACTGAGTGGGAAATGAACTTCTGTTACATTATGCCATTCAGATTTTAGGATTTTACTTTGCATAATGCAGTGCTATTTACTCTTGGCTTTTACCCACGGGTTCTCAAAGTAGCTACAGTGGGAGGGGTCAACACCCTTACCAACCCTAACGTTATCCTGAGCCTTAAGGATGTGATCCTGACTATGGGTAACCAGGGATCTTCTTTCTTCCCTGGACAGTGTTTGTGGGGCCTTCAGGAGCTGAGCTGCTAGAGGACGGAATCACTCTATATGCCAGAGCCTTAGTTTCCCAGACCTACTTTGAGCACACAGGTCATAGACCCATCTGTGGTTAGTGAGGAAGAGGAAGGTTTAAGGAAAGGCTGGGTCCCCTGGCTCTTTCCACCCCTGGGAGCTCAGTTGTAAAGTGCCAAAAAGCTCTGATGGAAAGATGGACCACTGACCTAGGAGAAGGAAACCTGGTGCTAGTCTTGACCACATGGCCCTATAAAGTCTTCCCTTCTCCAGGCCTCCATTTCTTCAACTAGAAACTGAAGAGGTCGGTACTATGTAATCAGTAGAGCCCTTCCAGCTCTGACACCCTAGAAGCCTCATCAGGGATTATGAGTGCAAATGTTTACAGGGACTGCACAGGAAGTGGACCACGTGGGGACTGTGGCTAACTAGAGAACTCATGTCCTGTCTCAAGGAAACACCTGATCGCTGCCATGTGAGAATATATGTCCTGGTTGTGATTCTGATTTTTAGAGAAAAACTATAAATCCAGATTTTCTTACTATCAAATATTCTGATTTTTAAATGTTTCCAAGAGGTTTTTTACATTTCTAAGCACTAAGCATACCTGTGAACCAAATCCATTCCTAGAGCTGCCAGTTTAGGACTTCTGAATAAGGACTCCCATGGCAGGGGGCCCTTGGAACAGAGTAGAGCCAGATGCCCAGACACTTGCCAGCTACTTAGCTTTCAGGAAGCTGGCAGGGGGGTTTAGCCAAGATCACGATGCCCTGGAATCCCACAAGAGGATCCCAGAACATGCACACACCTCTCCCAGAGGTCACAGCTTCTGTGTCTGCCCTGGGCGATTCCCCCTGGGCATTGACCCAGCACCCGGGCTTCTCATCTACCTCTCACCTTCCTCATCCCTCCCCTCTTTCTCATCACTACCCCAGACCAGGTGGCAGCAGACTAAGGACAAGACCAAGAGGCATTTCATAAAGAAGAAAGAGAAAATCAATGGTGAGATCTGCTGGTACCTACTTTCAAACTGCAGTTTGACAGAGAGGGAGAGGGAGGCTGCCTGGAGAGTGGGTACCCCAGGTCAAACATTTAGGGCCTGTACACCCAATATAGTCAACCTGGCAGAGGTGGGAAGAAGCAAGCACTGGACTGCAGATGAGCATTCCCAGGCATGGTCTGTCCTAGACACACAGGAGGCCTCTCCTGGCCCACATCTCCATCCTCATTAAAAACAGCTAATTCCAGAGGATGATTTTGAGACTCAACTTGTGAATCAGGAGATGCAGCTAATGAGCCAACATCATGCTCCCTGCCTGGCCGGGCTGTGGAGGAGGAATGAGGACCATGAGTCACAAGCAGCCAAGCCAGGCCTCAGGATGGAAACCTGGGCACAGGGTCTCCCTGCTTCTCAGATGACAGGAAAGCCCAAGCCCGATCCTCTGTCTGTTGGTTGTTAACTCCATGCCTCAGAGATCAAACCTGCAAATACCCTGCTTGAACGGTGATACTTGGATGCATTTTAAAATGTCCGAGGTGCCAAACTCCTCTTGGAGAAGCCTTTGCCAGCCAGGCATTTCCTAGCTGTCCTTAGCCACCTGGGCAGACCCTGCTCCCAGTGACACACATTCACAGAGGTTTGTCACTCAGGAAATGGGCTCATTACAATTTTCCAAATGAGGTCAGTGTATCACTCAGGAGGCTTCCCCCTCCTCTGAGTTCCTTACACATACCCTCCCCCAATGCTGACTCCTAAACAGAAATTGGGGAGCAAAAGCATCCAGTTTCCTGCCTTCCATCCAGGGATCCAGGAACATCCAATCTGTCTCTCTCTCTTGCTCTCTCTCACTGTCCTCTCCCTCCCTCTCTCTCCTTTCCTCCCTTCCCCTCTCTTTCCTCTCTCTCTTTCCCCTCTCCTCCCCTCAAAACATCTTCTGTCAGAGCTAAGGACTTCACATTCAGAATCCTAAAAGAATGGCCACAGGAGCCTGGCATGAGATTTTCCTTCTCCCAACAGGTTTTTCCTGGTAATCCTAATTCATTCCCAACATTAAAAACAGCCTGGGGAGAATGACTCACTCTGCAGCCCAGATAATGTGCACAGCCTGTGCCTTGGCAGAGCTAAGGCTTCCTCCTTCCATGATACTCCATCCACGGCAAAATTGGGAACTGGACCATGTTGGTCCTCAGCTCCCCATCTCTTCTGAGCATTCTCTGTCCTCTGCCCTCCAGCCAACCCAGCCAAGCCAGTCCCCACACTCCAGCCATTCCTAAACTCCCTTTGCACCCCTCCCCCCGCAAAGCTTCATGTCAAGATCCCTAGTGTTCTCCTCTCTATTGGGTGACACAACAGGCTAATTGATACACCTGGATACAGCCAAAATATCACTGGCTATGGAGACAGAAGACTCAAGGTTCTAGTCCTGGCCCCACTAATTTTTAGCCATACTTTTTTTTTATAAGTCTCAACACTCCAGTTACACATCATCTTTAAAATGAGATAATGATGCCTGCCTTGGCTCCTTCACAGGGCAAGCTTCTGAGTCTCTGTTGTCTCATCTGTTAATTGGGGATAATAATACCATCCTTGCCCACTTCACAGGGTTGCTCTAAGACTCAAAGGAAATCACACATGTGATAGTGCTTTGAACACAGGAAGGTGCTAGAGTCACAGAAGCGAGATGAGCAGAGCCTCTCCCTGGGCAGAGTCACACATGCCTAACAGCAGCCTCTTGGAAACATGGCCTTGACCTAGAGATGCGAGGCTGCTGGTTGGAATCTGGGGAGCTTGGGAGACCTGAGAAGGAGATGTGCTGGGACAGGTGGGCCTCTTGGAATCCGTCAAATCACGTCACAAATGTAGCTGTCTTCTCTGCCCACTCCACTGGTCCGACTGTGTCCATGTGGCTGAAGCTTCCTTCCTGCCTAACACCAGCAGCCTCTGCTGCAGTCTGGCAGCCCCATCTGGAAGATGACCAGCTCCTTGGCCATCTCTCCTTTGTTCTTCCTGCTCTTCCCAGTGTCTTTGGCACTTTCTGAGCACTCTGCATCCTTCCACCCTAGAAACCAAGCTCCACGGGTTTGTTTAGGGCTTGCTCCTCACAGGGTGCTGGGAGCAAGCTCTCCTAGCTAACATTGTGCTTGTCAGAAAACCCAGTGATGCTGAGCAGCTACACCTTGTTCTGGGGTGGCGAGGACAGCAGAATAACAACAGTAACACTTAGTCTTGATGTCACACTGCTCACCAGGATGCCCAGAGGCACAGAATCATTCAAAAGCCTCTGCTGTCTCCATGGCCTGTGTTCCAGCTGTGTTGTAAATGGGGAGACACCACAAAAGAAGTCAACATCAGAACTGGGGAGACGCTGGTGTCTTGAGTTCCACTCCAAAAATTCAAAGGGAGAAACTTTCAGCTCTACTGCTGACATGCTGTGTGAGTTTCAACTAGATCCTCCCTTTCTCCATGTGCTAGCTTTACCACTTATTAGGTAGGAACATAAAGAGCTGCATTCCCCTCATGAAATGAGAGGGTAGAGAAGGGAATTCCTGATCACTTAAGCATTGCACATAGATTCCACCCTGAGCCCACAGGTCCCTTGGTTCAGCTTTTAAGCGTCTTGAAGGCGACACACCTACAGGCACACCTTGAAGAAGGTAGCCGCTCCCATCAGACACAGGAGAAACGTGGACACCTTGGTACAGGAAACTCTAGTGAGGTGAGAAAGCAAGTAAGTGTGCAAAAGCAGGGCTCAGTCCAGCAGCTCATTAAAACCAACCCTGGGGGTTTGGGCCTGAGGATTCGTTGTCTCCCCCTGGTCCCTGAAGGAAACAGTGATCTGGAGGTAGGTCTGCCATCCTTTATCCAGGTTTTGGGGCTCAGAAGCAGATGGATGCATGCATAGCAACAGCAGCCAGCTGCATTCCCTCTCCTAGGCTCGTTTCCAAACCCTCAGGGAAGTGGTTTCAGGGCTTGCAGCCGAGGGGAAAGGGAAACCCCAGCTAAAGCCCAGGAGCGACCCCGGCGCTCGTGCCAACAAGTGGCATGGACAGCTTCAGGACTCCAGGGGGAAAGACTGACACGCCAGGGGCGAGAGAAGCTCTCAGCGAGGAGCCCCTCTCTTCCACTCGGCTGCTGCCCTATCCACCCTTCCCCTGCAGACCCGACCCGGAAAACCACCCCGCTCCGCCCTACCCCACCCCGCCCCGCCCCCATCATCCTTTCCCGCCCAGCAGTCGGGCACGGGTGCTCGCCCCCTACCTCGGTGGCCATATTCTGAGGGCGCTGACCGCTCCAAGCCGGATGAGGGGCTGGTCAAGGGGGCTGTCAGCGGTGCCGACTCGGGCCGGGAACCCGGTGCGCTGTCCGTGGTGCTGACAGGGACGCCTCCGGCCCGGGCGCCCGTGGGCAGGCGGCCCGGCGGGCCCCTAGGTCCTGGGTCCGGCCGCTGTGCTGTCCGCGGTGCTGACGCGGGCGAGGTGAGGCCGCGCCCGAGGCTGTTCACCGCCGGGTCGCCGGCTGCCGCTGCTCCTGCAGGCAACGGCCGGGTTTCAGTTCGACAGCGGCAGCGGGGGAGGCGGGGCCAGGCGCCTCCGCAGACCCGGAGGGGAAGCGGCGGCCCCCAGACTCTCTCAGCCGCCCGCCCGAGAGGAGCCCCGCCCGCAGCCAGAGGCCCGGCTCGCGCCGCCCGGAGGCTCCGCCTCTCCTGCCGGCCCCGCCCCCAGTGAGAGCGCCCTCCCGGTGCTCCCAGCCTCTCCCGCCGGCCCCGCCCCCCGTGAGAGCGTCGGGAGCTGTGCGCTCGCTCCGCTCCTCGCCGGCGGCCTCAGTGGGCTGAAGGGTGCCCTCTGAGGAGCGGGAAGAGGACAGGGCTGAGGCCAGACACTCCGCGGGGCCCGGAGTCCTCCACCCGTCCGTTCGTCCTGGACTCTACCTTTCCCACACCCTTCCCCTCTGGCCCCTCCCCCTCCGCTGCCTCTTCCGGATTGTTTTCTCGTCCGCGGTTCCCCGCTCCCCACGCGTGCATGGACGAACCCTCCTCTCCCGTTTTCTCCTCTTCACCGTCTGGAACCCTATTAGCTAGGGGAGGATGCTGCAGACCGCAGGGAATCATTTCTTTTACTCGAAAAACGTTCCCGCGGTTCTTCCCCTGATACCCTGAGGTCCCTTCCTTCAGGGAGCTCCGGAACTGGAGCCGGGAACTGGAGCCAGGTCTCCCTGCCGCCCTCCCCGGCCCCGCCCCGCCCCGCCGGCTCCCGGCTCGGCGCTCCCTGAGTTGGCACCGCTGCACCGCCGCTCAGAACCCGCGCACCCGCGCGCCGGCGGTGCCAGGCCGGTCCGCCCACTCTCCAAGGATGACAGGTCTGCTCTGCTGTTGCCTCCACATTTTCGGCATCACACCTTCCAACGGGATGACCTCTTTGCTCCGTAAACTAAGAGGAAACACCAACAGAGGGGCCTTTCCCGCAAGGGGTGATACCCCTTGTATCTTTGAGGGGAAGCTGGGCGTGTTCCCCGGCCGCGCCCTGCTGCCTGGGGTCGGCAGCGCGGCGCACGCCAGGGAGGGACGGGCGCCGGGACCACTGGCTTCCGACGCACGCCTCGCCGGCTGTAGGACCTGCCTGGGGCAAACGCTTTTTTCTGTAAAGCTTTTACATCTGAGCCTTTTTCTGTAAAACGTGTTGGACTAAACCAGACTATTTCTAGGGTTCGTTTTTTCCCTTGAACCTTGTATTTTGAAATTTTCAAACATACGGAGAAGTTGAAAGAATAACGCAATAAACTAGAGTGTCCACCTAGTGTCAACAGTTACCGTTTCACTACGTCTGCCTGATAGAGAAACGGAAGATATTTGACTAGATCACTAGACAGTGACAGACATTGGGAGGCTTTATTCTTAACTTCACCAGCCATCTCCTAATAAGGGCTCTCTCCTACCTAATCACAGTATTATTGCCACACCTTTAAATATTTCCTATCATCTAATGGTCTGAGATTATTGCCCCTGAGACACATTAATAGCAATGACCCTCCCCTCAAAACTTCCCCTAGAATTTTTCGTGTTTAGAAGCTAACATGTATTGAGCACTTACTACGCACTGGACCATATGCTCTGCGCTTTACGTGTATTATCATGTGTAAGCCTCACAGTTCTTCTTTGAATTAAACAAACTGTTGAATTATGAGTCACTTAATAAGAAATAAATGAATTCTTTAATAATAAATAATCAAATGAGTTATTATTCTTTGATTATTCCCACTTTACTAAGAGGAAATTGAGTAAGTGGCCCACGGTCACGTGGCCTGGGAGGAACAGAGGCAAGATTAGCACACAGACAGCCGAGCTCCAGGGCCCGTGGGGCTGATCCTGCCCCCGCCTGCACTGCCTCCCTCCAGCGTCTTGTAGACCATAAACTAGCAGAGCAGGAACCACATCTCCAGCTGCCTGTTTCACAGATGAACACACTGGGTCCCCGAGGATAAGTGAGAGGCCAAAGTAGTTAAAGGCAGATGTTCTGTTCCACCTTAGAGTTTGACAAATTATTTGCCATCGGGGAGCAACCTGAAAATAAGTGTGAATTTCATGGTGGTCACTGGTAATAAATAAATACATAATCTGATTATCTCTATGTATAACTTTCTCGGTTCCTTACACTGGATTTTGATCCTATTTATTAGACAACTACCTGAAAACCACTCTCTTCACCTGATGACAAGAGACCTGGATGAATTTATTCAACAAATCCATTCCTTCAGCATGTATTTGCTGGATTCTTACTTTGTATCAGGTACTCTTCTAGGAGCCTGGAATATAGCAATGACTAAATGCACAAAGACTCTGTTGTTATTGAACTTACTTATTAATTGGGTTAACTATTACAGATTAGCAAATTGTATAAAATATGTCCAGGTATGATCATTGCTAGGAAGGAAAGTAAAACATAGAAATGTGAGAGTGTGCGTGTGTGACAGAAGAGGGGTTACTTGAGAAAGAATAGCCAAATCTCTTTTGATAAGATGAAATTTGGACAGAGACCTGAAGGAAGTGAGAGAACTTTACTTGCAGATACCAGAGGAAAGAGTGATAAGGATTAGAGGGCAGAGTACAAGGGCCCTGAGGCAGGAGTGGGTTTAGCATCTTCAAAGGATAGCGAGGAAACCAGTAGCTAGACTAGTGTGAGCAGGGGGCAGAGAGATGGGAGCTGAGATCACAGAGGCAGCAGAAGCCAGGTCTCAAAAGGCTTGTCAGCCCTGATAAGGACTTAGGATTTTATTCAGCAAAGGAGATGGCAAGCCTTAAAAGATTTAAAGCATGGCATTATCTAATTGCTTTTTTTTTTTTTTTTTTGAAGATTACTCCAGATGCTAGGGTTGGGGAAAGCAAGGATAGAAGCAGTGAGACCAATCAGAAGGCTGATAGGCAAGATATGGTGGTGGCTTAGACTAGGATGGAGATGGTGAGAAGCGTTCATACTGTAGATATAATTTGAAGGAAATGCGGACAGGATCTCTGGATAGATGGGAGGTGTTATATAAAAGAGACTCAAAGACGATTCTAGGTTTTGAAATCTGAGCCACTGAAAAAAGGAGTTGCCATTTACTGAGCAGGGAAGACTAAGGGCTGAGTAGGGATGGAGAATACAGAGTGTTTTGAATGTGTTTAGTTGATTTAGGATTGAGGTTAGATATGCGCATTAGACATCTAAGTAGAGTAGGACGTGAGGTTTAGGGGAGAGGTAGAGGATTGGAACTGGAACTTCAGGAGTCATCAGGATGCGGATGAAATTGAAAACCATGGGATGCAATGAGATCAGCTGGAGAGTGGGTAGAGCTAGAAAAATTGTCCAAGAACTGATCCCGGGCACTTTGTTACTCACAGGTTGGGGAGACCAAAGGGGACTGAGAGGAGTGGCCAGTGAAGTAGGAGGAGGCCCAGAAGAGAGTGGTGTCCTGGGGCCAAGCCAGACACCCGGTAACAGAGCCTTACCAGCTGTGCTAAGTGCTACTCACATGTAGAATAAGATGAGGACTGACAAATGAACATTGAACTTGGCAATGTCTACAAAAGAACGTCCAGCCTAAGAAAAAGTCTTATAAGAGTTTATTTTATGACAATTACAGGAAACAAAATCTGAACTAGTTGGGAAAATGCTCTGGAGATTGGCAGTTTAGCAGCTTACTGTATACGTTAGAATAAAAGGAGGAAACCTAGGAAGGATTACATGAAATGCATTGGTGGTAGATTAAGGAGGCAGAAGAAAGCAAAGCAGGGAAATCTCTGAGACTGGATAAAAAGCAATATAGGGAGACACATGCTTCTTCTTTTACATTGGTGGGTATAGGACAGTTAACATTTACAGGACAGAGAGATGATATGTGAGCAACAAGGTAACAATGTGGTCTCATGCTCTGGTATGTGCCTTGGAGGGGTCTGGAAAAGAAAATTACTCTGACATTTCAAAGGTATGTTATCTTACATGCTCAAAGACAACAGACAATTTCAAAAGTAAAGACTGACCTTTGTCAAGGAAGCTACAGGCCTAGGAAGTGACTACCCACCACGACCCATTTTAGTTAGAGATTTTTATGTTCAGACCACACTATGTGGTTATTTTCCACCCCCAGGTTTGTAAGGTCACCATGCAGGCCTCCCCTGAGCTTGCCAGGTTTAGTACATGTCCCCTTTTCCAACTACAGCAGCAATGAGGTCGCTGGTGATCCCAATAAAAGCTGTTTTAGTGGAGAGTAAGGATGAGATCTTGATTACAGTAGATTTGAGATAGAATGGAGAAAAGGAAGCAGAGATACTGAGAGTGTAGACAACTCTTTAGAGGCATTTTGGTGTAAAAGGAGCACAGTAGCATGGCAGCTTGAGGGAGAAGCAGGAGCCAGGCAGGCTCTCTTAAGATAGGAGACATCAGAGCTTGTTTGAATGCTGATAGGAACAATCGAGTGTAGAGGGAAACATCGATAGGTTGGCAGAGGATGGGATTCAGGGCAAAC
>PVKM010028969.1:0-18003 GCA_004027735.1 Carollia perspicillata
AGGAGCGCCGGGTGGCCAATAACGCTCGGGAGCGACTGCGGGTCCGAGACATCAATGAGGCCTTTAAGGAGCTGGGGCGCATGTGCCAGCTGCACCTCAACAGTGAGAAGCCCCAGACCAAACTGCTCATCCTGCACCAGGCCGTGTCGGTCATCCTGAACCTGGAGCAGCAGGTGCGAGGTCAGTGGGGGCGCCGCTCCCCTCCCATCGCCTCTGCCCCCCCGCTCTGTCCTCCCCCTTCCTGGATCCCACCTCCCCTGCAGTGACTGGTCTCCTCTCACAGTGACCATCTCCCTACAATGACCGTCCTCTCCCTAGTCATTGTCTCCCCTGAAATGGCTCCCCTTCCCCCCACAGTGATGGTCCTCCCATCCTGTACCAGCTGCCCTCTGCCTGACCCCAGTGTCCCCTCTGGAATGGGAGGATGAGACTCTAGACCCCTGGCTCTACAGACCTGGGCACTTGGGCTCCAAACACTATCCTGGGCCCTAGGGACCCCTGCCCACCCCTTCCATCTTAGGAAGCCCAGAGCCTGGCCAGCAGGTGCCAGTGTCTCTTGGGGCCCAGAGGCTGTCACTGTCACTCTGAGCAGACACCTTGTGGGACCCCGTTAACCCCCATCTGCAAGGGGGTTCACCCCCCTTTCCCAGGGCTGGGTGAGAATCTGAAAGCCTCCCCCAGGTGACTCCTCCCCCAGACCAGCTGCTTCCTTAACTCCTTCCCGTCCTGCACACCCGTTAACCCTTTTTCTCCTGCAGCACTGTCGCTTGTACTGGAGCTGGGGCTCCGGCCCGCCCCACACTGTCCCCCTCAGCTCTCAGGTTTCCGCATCTGCACTTGGTGTGGGCATCATGCCATGTTCCCACGTTCGCCTCTCTGCTCTCTGACTCTTGCGCTCTTCCCCCACCCGGCCTGTCCGTCTCTGCTTCCACCGGCAGCCCCTCCTTACCTCGCACTTGCTGCCCGAGTACTGGATGGCTGGTGGCAGCCTCAGGCCCTTTCCTCCGCAAAGCCCCCAGTGGAGACTTGAGGGAAGGAAGGGGACCGAGGAGCACCAGCCTCCGGGCCTGGCTGTCAGTTTGGTCTGCGCGCTTGTCCTGGGCTCCGGGGCCAGCAGGCAGGGTGAGGGCAACAGCCCCCTCAGCACAGGAGCAGGACAGGACACCGGGGTCCAGGTTCCTGTGACTCAGGCACATGCTACATGCCAGGCCTTCCCTCGTTTTTATTTTATCGGCACAACTGAGTGGCAGGTGTCCTGATTTCGATTAGCTTCTGTCCTACCAAGAAAGAAACTGGCAGAGTGAGGTCACTTATCCAAAGCCACATGACCATGCAGCTACTAGGGACTGGGCTGGGTGTGGGCTGGGCGGGCAGGTGTCTGGGCCCCAGTTCCAGATTCTTGTGTGGGAAAATGGGCTCAACTCAGCGCCCAGCACACACAGCACTCCATAAATTGGAGCTGCCGCCGCAGTCCTAAAAGCAGAAGCCCCAGGCCCAGGGAGCTAATTCCCAGCCCCAAGATGGAGTCTCTGGGCAGGACTCATGGTGGGCGCTCCAGGCCCAGCTGTTGGGCAGCCAGAGTCCAGTGTGGGGGTCTTGGAGAGTATGAGCTGGTTGTCTCTTTGTGGGCTAGACTGAGTGTTCTGGACCATTCCTCAGCCCCAGGGGTCTCCCCAGGCCTTTGCCTGCTGAGCCAGTCTCCCACCCTGGCTGACCAACCCAGGCAGGCCTGGCTGTCCCTCACCCAGCAGGTGACTGCTCTGAATGGGGAAGGTGGTCACTCCAGGAGGGGCACCAGGCCTCCCCTGCCTTTCTGGCCAGTCCTGGGGCATGTGGGATGGACAAGGGGTAGATGGAAATCAAGGCCCACCTCCATTTCTATGAAATGCCCTGGTGACAGGCCTTTACCAAGGGACATGACACAGCTTTGCCTAGGACAAACCACAGGCACGCTGTCTGTGGTTTCTGGTCCAGGAGCACATTTTCATGGGTCTGAGCATGCACACACTAGGCACATGCACTCATGTCATGGGCACACGCACGCACACACACCACAGACCGGCCCCTGTGCTACAGCACCCACACTCACACACAGCCATCAGAGGCCCTCCCCACAACCCTGGCCCTGCCCGACCACCTGCCCATTGCTCGGGGGCCCCCCACCCCCTGCACATAACTAACAGAGGCCCTGGTGCTGTGACCCAGCAGTACGGAGGAGGTGCTATCCCTGGAGGAGAAAGACCTGAGGGACCGGGAGAGGCGTATGGCCAATAACGCGCGGGAGCGGGTGCGTGTGCGGGACATTAACGAGGCCTTCCGGGAGCTGGGGCGCATGTGCCAGATGCACCTCAAGTCGGACAAGGCGCAGACCAAACTGCTCATCCTGCAGCAGGCCGTGCAGGTCATCCTGGGCCTGGAGCAGCAGGTGCGAGGTAGGCGCCCAGGCCAGGAGTCCCCACCCTATCCCCTTCCTGACTGCATGCCAATGGTGCTTCACTGGAAATGGGTGTGCACTAGCTCCTGGGCTCTGTCTGTGTCTCAGGCTCTGACGTCCCCCAGGTCACCCAACCTGTTCTTTCCAACCCCCCAGCCCTGCACAGCCTCCTCAGGGAATGGGAGGACAAGTTAAGAAATTCAGGCAACAGCACATAGCAGGGCCCTCGCCTTGCTCTGGCGCTCTGCCACACTCCCCACACCCTGCCACCTCATGCTCTCCCTCTCTGGGGACCATCTCCCACGGTGCTCTCCCTCTACCACCAGAACGTAACCTGAACCCCAAAGCAGCCTGCTTGAAGCGACGAGAAGAGGAGAAGGTGTCAAGTGTGGTCGGAGACCCCCAGATGGTGCTTTCGGCCACGCACCCGGGCCTGAGCGAGGCCCACAACCCTGCTGGTCACATGTGAGAGGTACGCCACCGTGAGATAAGCTGACCGACCTCAGTCTAACCTGGAATGGTCACACAAGGTATCAGGTCCATCCACAGTGTGGGCCAGCCAGTCCACACCTCCTCACACTCGCCTGTGGTCAGTGTTGAGCCAACACCAGCCTAAGGAGCATTCGAGTGATGGGAGCCCTGGAGGTGACGACTGGGTCTAGGAGTCTCCCAGGGACCCTGCTGTATCCACCCCAGGCCTCAGCCACCACTGTGCCCTGGGACTTGCCTGATGGATCCTGAAACTGCATCTTGGCCTTGCTACCCAAGCCCTGGCCAAAAGAAGCTTTCTTTCTTTCTCTCTATTTTTTTTCTTTTTGGTAAAAACTGGAAAGCAAACAAAATACACAATACACTTTGTCAGAAAAGAAAAAATGCCTTAAGTATAAAACATGGAAAAGTTGAAACATATCACTCGCTGGAGAGAGACGCTGTGAAAAACTGGCTTGTTCTTTAAAAGCCACCAGCAAATTGTGCCTATGCCTGATATTTTTTTTAAGGAAAATAAAAATGCTAGTTATGAGATTTTTTTTTTAATGTAGGAGAAAATTAGCAAGGAGGATGCCTTTTTTTAAGCTTTTTTTGCATATGTTTTGTAAGCAACAAATGTTTTTGTATAAAAGTTTCATGTCTCTTGCTATTTCTGCTGCTGTTTCTAGAACTGAGCATTGCATTTCACGATCAAACAGATTAAAAGTTGTATTAAAAAAAGACCCCACTGTAAACCTGAGGCCCCCCACCCCTGCACCAGGAGCCCAGCTGTGAGACACAGGGAAAACAGGGTTGGGCGGGTCTCGTTTGGTTTTTGAGATGTTGGGGTTTTGTTTTCTTGCTTTGGGGTGAAGTGGTGGGTGGGCTTTCCCCTGAAGGGGGCCTCCCCACCCCATCCTCTCTCCCTCCAACAGAGAGGGACACTCTAGTCTCTCAGGTGGGGCAGAGGCTCAACCAAGGCATAGCCCTCCCAGGTGACAATGCCAGGGGTCCTCCAGAAGTCACTCTGGTCCCCCAGGCACTTCCCAGCAGCCTGAAGGTCCTCACATCCCTCCCTGGGATCCCAAAAGCTGCTCTCCCTGGAGCCCACAGAACTCTCCCAAACCGGGGCTTTTTTTGTGCCCAGGTTCCAAGGCAGGAGGGCGGCACTGCCGAAGCACAGTGCTATGGGGTCTCCCCAGACTCCCCGTCCTTCATTCCTTTGATCTGGCAGCTCGAGGCCAGCACAGAAAAGTGGCTGTCCTGGTGTGGACAGAGCAGGGAGAAGGGACAGGATTGCTGTGCGCCGAAAAGCCCCCAGGTTGTGCGTTTGCGCCAATTATCTCCCAGCCGCAAAAGCAGGCAGGAGGGTGGTCACCCTCAAGCCTCCCCAAGTCCCCTTTGGTTTCACTTGTCTCACATGTCACCAGGGGGACCAGCTCATCCCAGGCTGCCCAGGGCTATCCAGGTTTACACTAATCATCTGCATTTTTGGACCCCCTGCAGTTCCCAGAGAAACTGCAGAGATTGGTCACCCTACAGTATGTCACCCAGGTGCAGGCTCAGGCCTGCTGGGGTCTTGGTTTCCTTACCTTTATGCCCCTGCCCCACCCGTAGAACCCTTAAGGACCCCCAGCCTGGCTGTGTTCATCCCACCAACATCTCAGTGGGTTGCTGGGGAGGGGAATTCACTCCCCAAGTTCCAGGGCTACCTGACTCCTCCCCCACCCCGCCCTGCCCCGCCCCGCCCGGATGACTAGAACTCCCTGAGGTTAGCAAAGTGCCCTATGGGAAGCTCAGAAGCACCCCACAAGCCAGCACCAGGCAAGACATCCAGGCTTGGGGCCAGGGCCAACTCCTTGACCCCCGATAATCACCTGGGTCCTCTAGGGTCTTACCTCCAAGACTCATTGGGACAGCAAGAAGTCCTCAGCTTGCCTGGTGACTCCCTTAGTCTGTTGGGACTTGTGTCTCTTGGGGAATGTGCCTGAGTTTCTCTTGTACTTTGCCTCTTGGTCCAGACGGGCAGGGGCCAAGGACCCTAGTCCTGCCCGAGGCCTGCAGGTTTTTTGAACTGCGTCTTACATACATAATTTGAAGTATGCCCTGGCTGGGTAGCTCAGTTGATTAGAGTATTATCTCTCGACCCCAAGGGTGTTCAGTCCCTGACCAGGGCACATGCAAAAATCAACCAATGAATGCATAAATAAATGGAACAACTGATCGATGTTTCCCTTCCTCCCTCCTCCTCTTTCTCTCAAATCAGTTTTTTAAAAAGAGTAATTTATATAACATGAAACTAACCCAGCAGGTGAAGTAGCATGGGGGGAGGGGGAACCACACTTAAAGGAGATTGTGTTCCGAGTGCCTCAAGATAACTGGTGGTTTGGTTTTGGTTTTTAATTTTTTAAGAAAAATAATTTTATACAAGTGCCCACACAGCTGGCTGGATTCTTTGGAAATTTTAAATAAGCCCCTTCAGTCACTATGAAGACCTGTCCTGTACATAACAGCACTGTAGCAATAAATGTGACATATGTCAATGCTCAGCTGTCCACCAATCTCTCAGTGGCTGTGTTCTTTGCAATGGGGTGGGGGTGGGAGGGTCAAAAAAGGTGGTGCCCTGAACTCAGGGCCCCTGGCCCTGAATACAAGACTACAGCTTGTTGAGTGGCCTGGGCTTGGGTCCTGTAAAGATGGTATTGGGGGCATGGGGCTCCTCAGGATGCCCAGGCTTAGGGGTGTGAGTTTCCTGGGGCAGGCCTAACGAAGTGCCACACGTGGGTAGGGGGCAGCTTAAACCCACTGGGATTAACTCTCACATCCTAGAGGACTGAAGTCCAAGGTCAAGGTGTTAAAGTATCACAGGTCCACTTCCCTCCAGAGACTCCAGGATCCAGGACTTGTGGCCACCTCACCCTGGTCCCTGCCTGTTTTCTCGAGGCTTCTCTTTATCCCATGTGTCTGTGCAAATCTCCTCTTAACAAAGACACTTGTCACTGCATCAGGGCCACCCAACTCCTGACTGACTTTATCTTAATGACATTTGCAAAGGTCCTCTTTCCAAATAATGCCCTGGTCACTGGTACCATGGGTCAGGACAGAACATGTGTTTTGGGAGAGGCACATAATTCAGCCACCACAGGGATCTCACTGGGGTGGTTAGAGTTAGGCCAGCAGAGCCACTGACCGGCTGGGAAAGAACCACAGCCACTCGTCCTAGCACCAAACCCCCACCTGACCTGCACTTGAAATAGGGGCTCCTGCTGGTCTGGGACTGGGATTGGCTCCCACAGAGAAGCTGCTTCCAGAGATGCCGCCTGTTAATTTTTTTAATTAATGGTGCAATACACCAAACTCCATGGAATTGTGCACATTAAATAGGTAAACAGCACAGTGTGTGAATTACACCTCAACAGAAGGGTTTAAAGATACATCTTAGCCTTTGCTGGTGTGGTTCTGTGGATTGAGTGCCAGCCTGTGAACCAAAAGGTGGTCTTTTCGTTCCCGATCAAGGCACATGCCTGGGTGGTGGGCCAGGTCTTCATTTGGGGGCGTGTAAGATGCAGCTGATGGATATATCAGTGTTTCCCTCCCTCCCTCCATTCCCTTCTCTTTAAAAATATAAAGTCTTTATTTTTTTAAGATTTTATTTATTTATTTTTAGAGAGGAGGGAGGAAGAGAGGGAGAGAAACATCAATGGGTGGTTGCCTCTCACGTGGCCCTCACTGGGGACCTGACCCACAACCCAGGCATGCACCCTGACTGGGAATCGAACCGGCGACCCCTGGGTTTGCAGCCCACACTCAATCCACTGAGCTACACCAGCCAGGGCTAGACTGAGTACCGGCTGGGGAATCAAGGGGTCACTGGTTCGATTCCTGCTCAGGGCACATGCCTGGGTTGCAGGCCAGGTCCCCAGCGGGGGATGTGTGAGAGGCAACCACACACTGATGTTTGTTGCCCTGTCTTTATCCCTTGCTTCCCCTCTCTAAAAATAAAAGTAAATAAATTAATTAATTTTTAAAAAATTCCCCAGAGGAAACTGAAGAAACAAAAACTTATAAAATAAATGCAATAAAAGTAAAAAGAATATGAAGAATGAAGATAATTTAATAATGTGGGGAGTTCTTTGCTAAACTTTGATAAATGGGAAAAGTATTTATAATTCAATTTAAAAAGAAAAAGGAAAACCCTGTCAAACAAAAAAATACCTAACGTCTGTGCAGTACAATGAAGTGAGGACTGCCTGCATTAGAACATAGGCTTTGCAGACGTAAGCAAGGGCAGGATCAGAGATGGGGTCATTTTACATCCTCTGGGTGGGCCCCAAATCAATGCCAGTGTGCCTGTAAGAGAGAGAAGAGGAGAAACAAAGACGCAGGAGAGAGAGAAGCCGTGGAACAAAGGAGGCAGAGACTGCGGTGATGTGGCCACAAGCCCAAGGACACTGGAACCCCCAGAAGCTGGGAAAGGCAGGAAGGTTCTTTTCCTGGGGCTACCTGCAGGAGCGCAGCCCTGTGACACCTTGATGTAGAACTTCTGGTACCAGAACTCGGAGAGGTTAAATACACTCCTCTTGTCTCACGCCAGCTGGTGAGTGGTCAGCTGCTATGGCAGCCATAGGAAACGATACAGTGAGTGTCCTTTTTAAAGTAGTAAAACGTGCAAATGCCACAGGAGTCTCATGTGTCTGGTGGATGGGTGCAGCCACTTCAGGAAACAGTGGCGGCACATTGGAAACTAGTGGAATGTTGTATGTTGATTATACATCATTTTTTTTTAAAGAGTTTGGCACTTTGGTGTAGCTCAGTTGGTTGGGCATTGTCTTGCAAAGTGAAAGGTCATCAATTCAATTCCCGGTCAGGGCACATGTCTGGGTTGCAGGTTTGGTCCTGATTGGCACGTGGGGGAAGCAACCAACCAATGCTTCTCTCCCTCTCTCTCCCCCTCCCTTCCCCTCTCTCTAAAAATAAACAAAATCTTCTGTCTTTAAAGTTTGGCAGTTTCTTCAACAGTTAACCCTGTGCTTCCCTATGAGACAGTCCCTCCAGTTCTGGGCACCCACCCCAGAGAAACCAAGACACACATTTGATATGGACATGACCATTCATTGCAGCTTCGTGTGTAACAAAAGAACCTGGGGACAACCAGCATGTCTTTCACCGGGGAGGGGAACACACAGCAACACAAGGATGACAGCCGCAGTTGAGTGGGTGACTCTCAGGATACTTATGCTCTGTGGGAGAGGCCAGATACCAGACAGAACAAACTGCATGGTTCCCTTTCTAGTGAAGTCTAGAAAATGCAAACTAATCGATAGGAGCGGAGAGCAGGCGAGTGATGGCTGGGGCTGGGAGGCGACAGGGGAGGCATTCATCATATCAGTGGTGGTGACGGTTTCAGAGACAGGTATGTGTCCTAACGCCAACCTGTATGTTTTAAATATATGCATTTGTGTATGTCAAATATATGTCAATAAAGTTGTAGAAATTTTAAAAGAATCCATCCACAGATGAATGGACAAACACAATGTGTCCATCCAGGCCCTAGAATTTTAGCTGTGAAAAGGAGTGAAGCACCTGTAATAACTATGTGTGGTGCCAGGTGGGTACCAGACTTATGGGGGGATCATTTTGTAAGTTATATAAATGTTTAACTACTATGCTGTGCACCTAATATAATGTTGAATGTCATACATATGTAAACTAATATAATGTCGAATGTCAACTGTAGCTGAAAAAGGAGCGAAGCACTGACTTTTGCTACAACGTGGATGAACCCTGAAAACACGATACTCAGTGAGAAGCCAGGTAAACAAGGCTGCAGGGTGGTTCCATGTGTGTGGAATGTCCAGAACACGCAGGTCCACAGAGCCAGGAAGTGGATTCATGGCTGTCAGGGGCTGGGAGGGGCTGGGGAGGGGCTGCCGATGGGGATGGGGCTTATTTTAGGAGAGATGAAAATGTCGTGGCACTAGATAGAGGTGGCGGTTACACAACCTGGTGAGTGTACTAAATGCCACTGCATTGTATGTTTTAATGGATAGTTTTATGTTATGTGAATTTCTTATCAGTAAAAACAAGGAAAAGGAGTTCAGTTGTCTCCGGAGGGGCAGACAGGAACACACAGGGAATCCAGGAGGCCTCTCAGCAGAGGTTCAGCAGGGTGGGAGGGAGGCCAGCAGTTCTTGCTACCCAGCATCTCCTCTGGTCACAGAATCCTGGTTATTCTCTTTGGGGGATCCTCTTCTTTCCATCTCAGCCTATGTCCTCATAGGAGAGAAGCTGATTCTTCCCTGATTCTGCTTGTTTCCCAAGCAGGCTCACAAGAACCAGCCTTGGGACATTGTCTGCAATTACTGGGAAAGAGGTTCCATCTTCCTCCAGGAGCTGCTGGAATGCGAACCCAGAGCTTGAGGGCGATGCTGCCCAGAAAGAGTTTGCCAGGGAATGCGGGTGACACAGGAAAAAGAGCTGAGAGATTCCCAGTGATATCGCCAGACTCCTGGATCCAGCCACCTCTGAAGTTATACAACGCGCCATAAAACTTCTCTTACTCTCCCGTTTTTTTGTTTTTGTTTTTTTTTTGTTGTTGTTGTTGTTGTTTTGTTCTAGCTGGAACACATGATGCAGAAGCAGCAATGGTGGCAAGGCTTCAGAAACTGCTGAATCCAAGACCTGCAGCCCCAGGCCTCCAGGCCCGTGTTTGCTTATCTTTTCAGGCAGCTCTCTCCTCCTCTCGCAACAATCATCATAACGGCCTCTACTTCCCACTTTTTTAGTTCCCATCAAGGACAGAGGCTTTTTCAGGTCCTATCTTATACTAAACTACTAGACTCAAAAATTCTCGAGCAACTGAAATGAGTGAGAAACCAGACCATAGTCACTACATACTTCTGCCGGCTCCCAGTACGGGGCTGGAGGCCAGGGGCAGGTTGGAACCTGCAGCTCCTGCAGGCAGAGGGTTGAGGGCTCTGGGAGCGGACCCAAGAAGGCAAGGCTAGGCAGCACACCCACGGCGTCCTGGACTTACCTCTGCGCCTGCTGCCTCCTACGCAGGGACCTAGCGAGCCTGGGCGGCGGTCAGCCAGGAGAGGGTGGGCCAGTCCAGGCAGCGCATCATCTATCAGGGGACTTGGTGTCCTTGGGGTCCGGAGCTGGCGGCCCTCCGCCGCCAGGAGAAGGAAGCACCGCACTCGCCGAAGGAAGCGCGCAGAAAATTCCAACAGACAATCACGACGAGCAGACAGGTTCAGAGAGACTCTGCCCTTTGACCAAGGCCCCATTAAGAAAGGGTCGGTGACGGACAGCTCCACTCCCCTAGAAGTGGGTTCACATCATACCCTGACCATTGGGCGACTCTGGGCAAGTCCCCTCCTCTCCTGACCTCAGTTTCGTTAATTGTAAACGAAATTCTAGCACGTAGTAAAAACACGAAGCCACCAGCCAAATGTCGCGGGCCCTCCTTAGTTACTGGTGGCCGCACAGCTGGGATCGCAGTGACAGCTGATACAAGACTGAACCAGTGGACCTGGGTCACGTGCTTATGAGCCCGCCCACACTCTCCCAAGTCTAAACGTCTTCCACCCCGCCCCGGAAATTACTGTTAATGTATTCCGGGTCTGCGCGCGCAGTGGCTGGGTCTGGATTTCGCGTGGTCTGTGGACCCGGGGCGGGGCCTCTCTGCGCGCCGACGCAGTACGTCCCAGCCAGGCGGAACGGGGGTCACCCTGAACTGCGGACTGCGACGCGATGCTGAGCAAGTTTCTGGGCCCACGCTACCTTCAATTGGCCAAGAACTGGTGAGGTGGCGGCCTCTGCCCTCCGCACCCCGCGCGCGCCCGCCCTCCCCGATCCGTGCCACCGTTGTGCGGCCCCTATCAGTGCGCGCACCGCCGCCCCCAGACCTCAAATCGTGCGGGGCCACAGATGGAGAAAGGCACAGACAGGCGGAGCGGTCTGGCTCGGGCACACATACACGCAGGCTCCTGGTCCCTTGGCGGAACCTCTCTGAGCCTCAGTTTGCCCATTTCTAACTGGGGGCCGTGACGGTGCCGGCCCGGGAGGCGCCCACCCTGTCCCAGCCCAGCACCCTTGGCTCAACTATTCGGGCCTAAAAAGTGATCCTGTACGTTCCTGCCTTTGCTTTTAACTTTTTAAATGGTCTTGAACAGGACTCGTGAAGCCCACAGCTGCACCTTTAACTGTCCCCATGTGGGAGGCCGATGGAATTGGGGTGACAGCGTGAGGCGCTAAGAAAGAGGGGACCGCATTTGGTTGTGGTGTCCGCGAGCCCAGGCAGGGAGGGAGGAGTGGGAGCTGCCTCTGGATAATGGCTCTGGCAGGGACTTTAAGGTGGACACTGATAGTGGTGACTGACAGCCAGATTGGGCAGGGTTGCATGGCGAAGGTTGCCCCTGGTTCCACTGGCGCCCATACAGCCCCTCTGCCTGTTGGGTCGGACTTCCCCAAGCTCAGTTAGGCCATTCTCATCTGGGCTTGGTCAGAGCAGCGACACCCTCAACCAGGCTTTCAGTTAACAAACACTGAGCACACGCCATGTGCCAGCAGCTGGCACTGTTGAGTGCTGGAGACACAGGGATAAATGGAACCTTGGTGGCTGATGCTCTAATCAGTGGACAACAGAAAGTAAACAAATGAGATTTATGGTATAAGACTGTGTGTCCTCAGGGGAGTGAATCACCCTCCCTCCCAGGTCTCATCCGGAAAACAGAGACCCTGACACTCATGCCTCCTTCAGTTTTAGGCAGTTGCAGGGGTCAGCCAGTCACTGTAAACTGTATATATGGTGACTGCATGCACGCATTAGCTGTTGGCTATGGCGGTTACAAGCTTGGGTTTGCTTTCATATTAGTAACAAATGCCTCAGATGAAACCTTAGGCAGGTCACAATATGAAAGCAGATAGGAGTCACATCACTTCAGGGTCTTCTGCCCGTGCCTACCTGCAGGATCATCAGCAGGGTGTGCCCAACGTGTGGGCCAGTGCATGGTGGGTGCCTGCTAGTGCAGTAGCTAGGGATGGAGGGAGGAACCAACATGTGCTACCAGGAGGATGAGCCCCCAGCAGGGTCTGACCCCTGCTGTCCTCTCACAGGATTCCCACAGCGGGCATGTGGGGCACCGTGGGCACCGTGGGGCTAGTGTGGGCCACCGACTGGCGGCTGATTCTGGACTGGGTGCCCTACATCAATGGCAAGTTTAAGAAGGATCACTAGTTAAACCGACCCTCCTCACTGGTAAGTTTAGTGACTGCTGGCAGGTGATGCGCTTCCACAAGGTAGGTTCCCACACTTCCAGGCCTGGGGCAGCAGGGTTGGAAGACTCACCTGGACTATTCACCCTGGAGAAGCTGTCTGTGGCCAGAACTCTGGGGTAGGCTCTCCAGGTACCTCCCTGCCCATCGGCACAGAGCTGCCAGCTGGCAGCCTTGGTTTGTGGGATGGCAGAGTGGGCACTGCTCCTCAGTGCTCAGTCCTGGAGACTGACCATGCACCCTGCTTGCCCAGCCCTGGGCAGAACAGAGGAAAGCCCAGTTTACAGATGGGGACAGTGGAGGTTGGCCCACTGCCACTGGCTCCCCTGGATGGGCTGCTCTGAGCAGGAATGAGCCCTCCAACGTATTCATCAGTCCCTGGCGTGACCACAATGTACTGCCCGTGTTATCTGTGTTATTAACTCACTGCCCACATGATAGTTCAGAGTGGGCATGTCTTCATCCCACATCACAGATGAGCCCCTGGCCATGCAGCACCTGGATGGCACAGCTAGATATGGTTTTGGAACCTTGCTGCAGCATCTGTGTTCCTTCTCACCGCTCAGTGCCTCTTTTCCTGTAAGAACAGGAGCCCGGAGCCTTCTGCCCACCCTGCCGTGTTCTCCCTTCAGGTGACCAGGGGTGCCAACAGCTTCCATCTCAGCACCTGCTACATCTGGAACAGCCCCAGCCCTCAGCATGGATCGCAAGGAGATTCACAGCACTACTTGGGACTTTCTGTGTTATTGAAAATAACTGATGTGTGACTACATTAAACCTTGCTCTGAAACCTGCGCTGCCTGGATGTGGTGATGCTAGGGGTTTGGTAACCTTGGTAACCTGGTAGCTTAGATGACCCAGGGGTCCTTTCAGCTCCAAAATTTTGCAAATCTAGGGATTTCTCGATGGCTGGCAGGAATTGGTTATTTAAGGTGTTTAATGGATAATATCTGGAAAGTTTGTTTAACTATTGCTACCTTATGAAAGTACCCCGTGACAAAAATTCATTGTTTTCCGTTTCTGTAGGCCAAGCATTTTGGAGTAACTTAGGTGGATGGTCCTTGCTTGGGGTCCTTGCAGTCAAGCTGCTGGCTGGAGCTGCCTCATCTGAAGGCGAGACTGGGGCTGGAGGAGCCTTTTCCAGGATGGCTTCCTCATATGGCTGTTCACGTGAGGCCTCAGCTTCTCTCCACGTGGCCTGCCCACAGTGCCACCTGAGCGTCCTCACAGTGTGGCTGCTGGCCGTCCCCATCCCCCAGCAAGTGATTCCAGAGAGAGTGGGCAGAAGCCACATGTCTTTATTATCTACCTTCAGAAGTCTCACTCTGTCCCTCTCTTCTGTTCTCAGCGCACATTCCATTTGTTAGGATCACGTCTCTTAGTCCAGCCCACATTCCAGGGAAGGAGAATTAGGCTCTGTATGTTGAAAGGAGAAATATCAGAACTTAGAGAAATGTTAAACCATCACGTGAAGCATACAAAAATAAGTACATAAGGATATGGCACAGTCTGTTCCCTCCCTGGTGCCCCTACCCATTTCTCCAACTCACGCCAAGTTCTTGAAAATTCTAGAAACACTGAATGCATATAGAGCATATTTGTGAAAATAGCTATTAGTCTGCACAGGCTACCATAACAAAACCACAGACTGGGTGGCTCAAACAACAGAATTTAGGTATCTAAGGTAGTTTGAATTTTCTCACAGTTGTGGAGGCTGGAAACCTGAGATCAAGGTTCTGGCAGGGTTGGTTTCTGCAAAGACCCAATTCCTGGTGTGCAGACAGCTGCCTTCTCACTGTGTCTTCCTTCACAAAGCCTCTCCTTGATGCCTGAGCAGAAGGGGGAAGAGAGAGCAAGTGGGCTCTCTGGTGTCTCCTAGAACAATACTAATCCCCGGGGACCAGGGCTCCACCCTTCTGGTCTCATTTAAGCTTATTACATCCTTAGGGGCTTTATCTCCAGGTACAGCCACACCCTGGGGCTCAGAATTTCAATGTGAGTTTCAGTGGGGGACACATTCAATTCATAACTGCCATATATACATAGTTAAAGATCTTATTTATTTTTAGAGAGAGGGAGAGAAACATCAATGTATGGTTGCCTGTTTCACCCCCTACTGGGGACCCCGCCTGCAACCCAGGTATATACCCCAAGCTGGGAGTCCAACCCATGACCTTTCGATTTGCAGGCGGACACTCAGTCCACTGAGTCACACCAGCCAGAGCAACACCTGTATATTTTAAACAAGTGGTAGCATTTGCTATCCATCTTTCTGCATATACTTTGTTCACCTAAGGCTTATTTCCTAGAGTTCACGCCACTTCAGAGAACAGCATCCTCAGTTCTCAACAGCTGCCTGGTATCATTTATTAACCAGTGAGCGATGTTCATTTCTTGTTGTTTGCCATTGTAATAATATTTGTGATCTTCTTTTGGACATATGAACATGTCTGTTCAACACATGGTGAATAGAGAGATAAATGAGTACTGTTAAATTTTTGTTAACAGTATGTAATATGTGCAGGCTAGACGGGGCTGTGCTGAACCATACTGCAGCCTGAAGCAAAAGGAAGTGCCCTGATTCCTGTGTTTTTATGCACTTTCGTAATGGTTAATGGTTGTGACAGAAACATCTGAGGAGTGACATCGGCGTCATGGCAGAGAGAGAACACCTCTTTTGCCCCCTCCTTAAAGTCAGACAACTGTAACTCTACAAAGGACCCTGCTTTGCACAGAGATATGTCTGAGAGATTGGATATGGGGACATCTGAAGGTGGTGCATCAGAATGAGCAGGGGAGGTGGGGCAAGGAAGGAGAAAAACAGGTCCTCCAATGCAGACCAGTACCCGTCACAGCCCTGCTGACGAGGTAGCGATGGAGGAGCCAAGCTGCATCCCTCATGTGGCAGCCAGGGGACAGGAGGGGCAGAAGCCACATTCTTGCCCGAGTAGCCAGTGCCTAATGCAGCTAAACTCGGTGACGGAGAGGGGCAGAGCAGTGTAACAAGCTGTGGCCTAGGGGCCACAACTAGCAAGGAGGCAAAGTAGAAGACTGGGACCCACCCCCCCTTGCCCACCCAGGCAGCAGATCCCAGTAGGGGAAGGACGTAGAGGCCACAGAGGTGAGAGAAAACCAACGTGCTACAGTACCTCATTGGAAAAGAGGAGACCTCTACGTAACAACCCGCTGAATTGCTAAGAGCAAAACAGTACCCAAACGAGTTCACTGCCTCTGCCCTGACCAGCGTGGCTCAGTTGGTTGGGCGCATCATCCTGCAAAGCAAAGGGTAAGCGCTTTGATTCCTGGTCAGGGTACCTGCCTGGGTTTAGTCCTTTGTCGGGGTGAGTGCAAGAGGCAACTGACTGATGTTTCCCTCTTCCTCCCTCCGTTCCCCTTTCTCTAAGAAAAATAAATATATAAAACCTAAACAAGAGTTTACTACCTCAAATACACAGAGAAACGATCCATCAAGTACCATGAATAACCAAGGATATTACACTCTCCAAACTATACTGCAAAGTCAAAGCCATCTAACAGTACAGTATTGGCAGAAAAACAAAAGACAGACCAATGTTACAGAATCGAGAGTCCAGAAATACACTCAGACCTTGGGCAACTCATTTCTTCTTTTTTAAGATTTTATTTATTTTTAGAGAGAGGGGAAGGGAGGGAGGGAAACATCAATGTGTGGTTGCCTCTCATGCACCCCCTCTGGGGACCCAGCTGCAACCCAGGCATGTGCCCTACCTAGACTGGCAATCAAACCTGCGACCCCTTGATTCCCAGGCCAGCACTCAAGCCACTGAGCCACATCAGCTGGGGCAAATAAAATCTTTAAAAAATAAAAAGATCTAGAGGTGGAGACAGACATTAAAATAAATAAATAAACACACACACACACACATCTGAGTTTGCTTCTGTGAAAGACATAAAAGTGAAATCCTAATACAAGTTTGGGTACAAACAATATTTAATCTCAAACTACTGTAAGTTTTAATACAATTCATTTTCATTATCAGTATTTTTTCAACCGCTTTAATGTTCTGGGGAAAAGTTAACCATTAAGAAAAACGACATAAAAACACATATAAGTGGGGCACGTGTCATTCTGTTTTAGTCTCCGAAATGGCTCGACACAGCACTGTTCATCCAACCCTATACTCACATAAAACTCCCACACTGTTGCACTGCATGGCACCTGCACTCCGCAGTTTCCTCCTGCTGGGTGTTCAAAGGACTGTGAGGTAAGGTCAGTATCTGGCATCGTTGGTTTTCTTGGCTTTGTGCATGCTGAACCTGGTATTTTTGCTACAGCATAAAAACTTTGACTTTTCACAACAATTTTGTTGCGTGCATTTTAAATTCTTAAAATATTGCTTTAATACCATTCATGTTGATGACCAAGGTATATGGTGCCCCCCCTAAATTTGGGCCCCAGGAGAGTGCCTCTCTAACCTTGTATTAGATTGCAAGGACCGTTGCAGTGTCTAAGGACATCTGTAGTTGTCACGAGTAGGAGGTGTAGTGGCATGGAGTAGGTGGGGGTAAGGGATACTGCTCAATACCCCATGGTGCCCAGGACATCCCACACCCCACAAAGGGAAAGACGGGGCCCCAATATAAGCAGTGCTGAGGGGGAGACCCTGCCACAGAAAATCTTTTTGAAGGTTCCTCATTTGGCACCTTCCAGTTTAATCTCTATTTTTTTCCCTTGCAGACATGGGTAGGAAAGGGTGTCTACATGGGGACTAAGCCAAGGAGCCTGAGAAAGGGGGTTTATTTCAAAGGAGCAAAGGAAGGCCCAGCGAAGGGGAGAGAAGTAGGCAGCCCCATCCCCTGCTCCTGGGACACGTCCACCCTCCCAGTCAGGCCACTATGTCAGCACACAGCCTCTGGACCAGCTACTAGGGGTGTGATCCCAGGAGCCCAGCTTGGGTCAGATTCCCTGAGAAGCAGCAACTCAGGAGAAAGTGGGGGCGCATATGGTATATATTTGACAGTGGTTCTTGCAGTCAAAGTCCTGTGACCCAATGCCACACGCCCATCAGGATGGTTACTATCAGAAAGAAAACAAAACCCAGAAAACACGCGCTGGCAGGGATGTGGAGGCCCCTCGTGCACTGGCGCACTGCTGACGGGAAGGTGACATGGGGCAGCTGCTGTGGAAAACAGGATGGTGTTTCCTTGAAGCATTAGACCTAGAATCACCGCCTGACTCAGTGATTTCATTTCTAGAATTCCATTTCTGTGTATAACCAAAAAATTGAAAGCAGGATTGCAGGGAAGGTAGTCCTGGGGACCCCTGACACAAGACGGGGCAGGGGGTGTTTGATACTTTTTAAAAAAACATGTTCACACGGTTTCACTGATTACAATTAATGTGTTTGTCTCTGTAATTATATTTCTTCAATCAAGGAATGAAGTCATGCCCTGACTGGTGGGCTCAGTTGGTTGGAATGTCATCCTGTAACCAAAATGTCATCATCAGTTCAATTCCTGGTCAGCGCCCATGCCTAGATTGTGGGTTCGATTCTCAGTCGAAGTGCCTGAGAAGGCAACCAATCAATGCTTCTCTCTCCCGCTCCCTCTCTTGAATGAGAATAAAATAAACCTTAAAAAGAAAAGGAAAAAAGTCGTACATGTTGGAAAACACACCTAGCCGGTTAAGACCCAATTAAGGCCAGAACCCTGGAGTCCTGGGTTTGCAGATAGGAACATAAGGCTTCAAAACAGCTCTGTAATCCCGTGACCACCCACTCAGGGTGCCTGCTTGGCCACTACGCCCTGCTGCTGCTGTCTGTGCAGCTGCCCATTGGGGAACC
>PVKM010028970.1:0-17984 GCA_004027735.1 Carollia perspicillata
ACACTCCATTGCAACCTAACATATGCCAGGAGATCATTAGGGGCATCTGGGAGGCATGCTTGTTGCATGCAATTTGGGAGAAACTTGGGAAGATCAATTTTGATATTTTCTCATCAGTATTCTTTGTTCAAAACTACAGAATTCAAAAGTCAGGCTTAGAGTCCAAGATGTCCCCAGCTCAACAGCAAATACTGAAATACATAGGGACTTCGGGCATGCAATCTGTCTTCACAGAATCTATGCCTGTGCATACCAAGTCCAAATATCGGTCTCTCTGAAACCCTTTCTTTTGCGGGTCTTCATCATCAGTAAGCAGCGAATATCTTCTTTCTCCCAAAGCCCTTCAAACAGCCAATTTCAACCTATGATCAGCCACTCTTGGATGCTTCTCTTATTCTTAGAAAAGTTGTTCCTTGGTGATAAAATGCTCTTCTTCACATACATGCTAATCTATGCTAGATTCATGAAACGACTCACTTTTTGGCTGTGAGACGCAGTAACCTCATCTGACACATTTTGCAAACTGAAATATAATCTGGACATTTTCAATCTGTCATGACACTTATGGACGTCCAGAATTGATTTTTAAAAAGCAGCAAAGGAAAACATTAAATTTATGTATGACTCAACATTAAGATCTACGTTGTCACTTAGGGGTCCCTTAAATGTGACTAGAAGCTTGTTAATGGTAATACTTGGTTACAGAAATCGTAACTTTTGATCTTCTGAGGTTCTTCTGTTAAGCTCCACCCAAGGGTCTCAGGCCTGTTACAGACACCCCATTTGCTGATGAATTTGACCCAAGGGCCTCTCAGGAGAAGGGAGTGGGGGAGAATAGTTTCTTGAGCTGACTCATTTGCAGGCCCCTGAAATATGGTTCCGTGGGTGTTGGGTTTACAGTTTGAGGAGTAAATCAGTAATGATTGTTCTCCATTCAAGTTACAGGTTGTACCATACGGTCAAAGCTGGACCCTCACCCTAAATGACCCATGCATTTGTGTAAAACGTACGTGTAAAGGAATTAGTGGGGTTTTTTGCTTACTTTTGCCTGTCTTAGAAAAATCAGTGTCTGGTGTGCTAGACCAATTTTGTTTTTGACAAGTATCCATTTGATGATAATGGATGTAGAATTCCGTAATGCCAACTGTGACTTTTCCTCCTAATAGCTGTGTTATCCTTGTAATTGTGCCAACTTTTACTAAACATTAACATGAATGCAAAAAAAAAAAAAGAACAAAAACTGGAATCGTGTCCATGAAAACCAATTTTAAGCCCTGCTGGTCAAAATTCAGTCACAAATAGTGTCACACTATCAACTAAAAAGATCCAAATACATGAAAACAATCTTATGTGCTGTTTCTGGATCCATATGTTTTCTAGTAGGCACTTAATTTGCTTTATTTGTAAAACAGAGGGTCTCTGACCCATATTATAAGTGACATGTACCAGTTCTCCCTCACCGCCCCCCAAGCAAAGCCACAAGGCTAAAGGTCAAAGGAAATCAACCAAATTAATTTGCCACTACTGTTTTCTAGTCGAAAGCCTGCATGTGAGATAAAAAAATTAAAAAAAAACCTATGTATGAGCCCATGTGTTATATTCTAGTTTTTCACTGCATTTGTCATGATTCGCAACATGGTATAGAAATGCAGGGGTTGTGATCTCAGCCTCTTCATTCAAAAGTAGACTTAAACTTTCCTATACAACCAGTCCCTCTGATGTTGAATTAATTTTTCATCATCAATTTCACCAATTTTCCTTGTGGGCACACAAGTTTCTTTTTTACCACCCAGGATTATTACTGCATAACCTTGTGAATAACTAATAAAATTGGTGGCAGAACATTTCAGGAAATGAGGAAATGAAACAGTCACACTCCAAGTAAACAACAACAACACAAGTTTTACACAGTCCAACCTTATTTTATTGCTAAAATAGATTATTATGCTCAGGAACATGCCTGGTATTAGTGAAGACTCTCCCTGACCGAGGATAGAGATGCATTGCCATGTGCCACCTACTGGGATGATAGAAAACGACAGGCATAAGTGGATGCGAAAAGAAACGACAAAACTAGGAGACAGCGGTGGTTGGCTGTCAAACCAGGCTTCAGAGAAGTTTCCTACTATATAGAGCAGTTCTAGAGACTACATGTGTAAAAAACAGTAAGGTGGAGACTGTGGCCACAACTAAATGATGCCTGGCCACGCATACATGGGCAGGTGGTAGCGATTATATTGCAGGTAGTCAAGGATGCTCTTCTCCACCAGCTTCTTGTAGATGGTTTCCTGGAAAACTCTTTTGAGGTATTTCCTGGGCTTCTCCTTCAGGTTAATTTCCTCATCTTCTATCTGACGGGCTAACTGTTCTATGGAAGGGAGTTTTTCCTCCTGGCAAACACAACAAGAGACCAGACACAGAAAGTCCTTGCACTTAGCCCCACCATAAGAGGGCAGTTTCCCTAAAATAAAAAACACAGTGGCCAGTTCCCCAAGGATAGTTAAATTTTTCCTAGTTTTTAATATTTTCACTTGTGGCAAAATATACATAGCAAAATTTACTCATTTTTAAATGTACATTTCAGTGGCATTAAGGACTCCAAGTTTTTGTGCAACCATCACCAACATCCATCTCCAGAACTTTTGTATCCTCCCAAACTGAAATTCTGCCCCCATCAAACACCAACTCCCCATGCCCCCTCCTCCCAGTTTCTGGCAACCACCATTTCTTTGTCTCTATGAATCTGACTACTCTAGGCACCTCGTGTAAGTGGAATCGTATAGTATTTGTCTTTTTGTTATTAGCTTACTTCACTTAGCATGATGTCCTCAAGGTTCACCAAGCAGAGTGATTTTAAGATCTTAATTTTCAGATAAAATTGATCTGTAATCATGATTGTTTTAAAAATAAGAAGAATGATTAAATATTTTTACATAAAAATTTCTAGATGGCTTACTTGGTTAGAATCCCTAAGAAACAGGATTTTAAAAGCTTAGAATACATCTTGGTAAAGTCAAATTTCATTGATATCTCTCAAGATAGGGCTCAGGAAGAATAAAGTTACATGAGGTTGAGCATCATATGCTGTGCAACTTCCTAATATAGTAAGGATTTTTGCCAAGTTTATTCTAGAAATATTCAAGCCTAGAGCAAGTTGACAGAATTGTACAGTTGGTACTTACACATACATCACCTGGATTCTATAGCTAATGTTGCACCATATTTGCTTCATCTGCCCATGTACCTATCTATAGGAAGATTGTTATAAAAAGCACTTCACTAGGTTTGAACTGTATGGTTTGTGAACACCACGATAATTGAAAATTACCCTAAAAGAAGAGTCACAAGGACTTTGAAGTTATATTTATTTGAACTTCTAATAATTCTTTTTATTTGAACAGAATAAAGTGGTAACTTTCAGAGTTCTATTGGATCATTAATTTATTAATAGTAGGGAAATTACCACCTGGCTATTTAAGTGAGACACTACTTAGTGTCAGAGATTATGTACACATCCATTAGAAGGACAGTCACTGAAGTCCAGGACTTCAAATCAGCTCATCAAAGATGGTGAAAGAGAAAAAGGAAACTGATGCCCAGAACTAAATATTAGAGGTGCTTAATAATTTGATTGCCACCAGCATGTCCCCAAGGATATATTCTACAATATACATGAGTTTGTTCTCTTCTCCCTTAATTTTTCTGGAGAATTGTGTCAAACAAAAGCAATAAATGTACATTGATTTTTCCCACAGTAATTATTGAAGTTTGGGGACTCATAATACTGTTTTGACATTGGGATAAATAGTGTAAAGTCACAAATGGGAACTTCTAAATTTACCTAAGACAAACACTTCTCTAGATTGTAAACAACTTTTTGTGCATTTGCTTCTTATAGTGTGACCCCTCTCAGTGTGACCATCTCCCCTCTCAAAGTGCTCATCTATTACCAACCCTCTTCACAATGCCATATAAAATACACAATTCTTTGTATCTGGGCCTTTCATTTAACATGATGTTTTGATGTGCATCCACTTTGTAGAATGTATCGGTACTTCATTTCTTTTTATGGCAGCATAATATCACATTATGTGGATAGACCACATTATTTATCCATTTATGGACATTTGGATTATTTATTCTGAATAGTGCTGCTATGAACATTCATGTATTATTATTCACTTGGATGCTTATTTTTCAATTCTTTGATTATATATACCTACGAGTGCAATGGCTATGTCATATAGTAATTTTGCATATAAGATTTTAAGGAACCATCAACCCATTTTCTACAGCAGCTGCACAATTTTACATTCCCATTAGCAATGTGTGAGGTTCCAATTTTCTACATTCTTGCTAATACTTGCTGCTATTATTATTATTATTATTATTGTTTACTAGAGCCAGACCAGTGGGTGTGATCTGGTATTTCATTGTGGTTCTGCTTTGTATTTTCCAAATGATTAATGATGTTAACATCTTTTAATGTAAATGAGTTTACTTCTGAGCTCTCTATTTCATTGATCTCTCTATCTGTCCTTATGCAAGTACCATACTGTCTTGGTAACTGTTGTTTTGTAATGTTTTCAAATTTTACAGAGTATGTCCTTTGACTTTTTTTTAATATCCAAAATTGTATTGGCTACTTGGAGTCCCTTGCATTTCCATATGAACTGTAGGATTAGTTTTTTCTTCTACCAAAAATATGCCATTGGGGGTTTGATAGGATTTCATGGAATCTGTAGATTGTTTTGGATAGTATTGTTATCTTAACAAATTAAGTCTTCAAATCCATGAACACAGAAGTCTTTCCATTTGTTTAGGTCTTCTTTAGTTTCTTTCAGAAATGTTTTGTAGTTTTCAGTGTGCCAATCTTGAATCTCCTTGGGGAAATTTATGCCCATGTATTTTATTATTCTTGATGCTATTGTAAATGGAATTGCTTTTTAATTTCATTTTTGGATTACTCATTGCTAATATAAATAACTGATTATTGTGTGATCTTTATCCCAGAATATGTGGACTTGATTTATTAGCTCTAATGTTATTTTGTGCATTATGTAGGATTTTCTATATGTAAGGTCATGTCACTGGAAAATAGAGATAGTTTTGCTTCTTCCTTTCCAATGTGGAGGGTTTTTTTTTTCTTTTTCCTGCCTAATTGCTCTGGCTAGAACTTTCAGGACAATGTCAAATGTGGTGAAAGCAGGCATCCTTGTCTTGTTCCAGATTACGGATGTAAAGCTTTCTGTCTTTCATCATTAAATGTGATGTTAGCTGTGGGTTTTTCATACATACACTTCATTAGGTTGGGGCAGTTCCCCTCTATTTTTAGGTTTTTCAGTGTTTTTACCATGAAAGCATGTTTTAGTCAAATGCTTTTTCTCCATCAGTTGAGATGGTAGCATTACCCACCTTTATTCTATTCATGACTAATATTCATATGTTGAACCAGCCTTACATTCTTGGGGTAATTTCACTTGATCACACTGTGTAATCCTTTTAATATGCTGCTGGTTTAGTTTGCTAGTATTCATTTAAAGATTTTTGCATCAAAATCCATAGGGAATATTGTTCTGTAGTTTTTTTCTTCTGATATCTTTGGCTTTGGTATCAGAGTAATGATGACATCACAGAATGAGCTGGGAAGTGCTCCTTTCTCTTCTGTCTGTTTTAGGAGGAGTTTGAGAAGGACTGGTGTTAATTCTTTAAATATTTGGTGGAATTCACCAGTGAAGACGTCTGGTCTTAGGCTTTTCTTTGCTGAGAGGTTTTTGATTACTGATTCAATACCTTCACTTGTTACAGGTCTGTTGAGATTTTCTATTTCTTGTGGGGTCACTTTCCATAGTTGTGTGTTTCTAGGAAAATTGTCCATTTCATCTTGGTTATCTAATTGTTTAGCATACAATTGTTCATAGTATTCTCTTATAATCCTTTTTTAGTTCTGTAAAGTCAGTTGTAATGTCCTCATTTTTATTTCTGATTTTAGTAATTTATCTTTTTTCTTAGTCAATCTGGTTCAAGGTTTGCTAATTTTGTTTATCTTTTCAAAGAACCAACTTTTGTGCTTATCAATCTTTGTCATTTTTCTATTTCCTACATTGCTTATACTCACTGAAGTTTATATTATTTCTTTCCTCTGTTAGCATTGGGTTTTCTTTGGCTTTTTTTCTAGTTCCTTAAGATAGAATATTAGGTTATCGATTTGAGATCTTTCCTTTTTTAAAATGTAGGCATTTACATCTACGAATTTTCCTCTGAAAGCTGATTTTGCTGCATCCCATAAATTTTTGTGTATTGTGTTTTAATTTCCATTTGTCTCTGTTTTAATATCCCACTAGAGAACTTTTGTGATCAAAGAAGTTGCTTAAGAATCTGTTAATTTCCAAAAATTTGTGAATTTTTTTTGTTTTTATTTCCCAATTTCACTTCATTGTGTTTAGATAATATATTTTGTATGATTTAAATATTAAAAATTTATTGACAATTACTTTGTGGCCAAACATATGGCCTGTCCTAGAGAATGATATGTGCGCACTTGAGAAGAATGTGCACCCTGCTGTTACTGTTGGGAAGAGTGTTCTGTATGTGTGTGTTAGTTCTAGTTCATTTATAGTTCTGTTCAAGTCTTCTGTTTCCCTACTGACATTCTGATTGTTCTATGCATTATTAAAAGTGAGATATTGAAGTTTCCAGCTATCATTTCAGAATAATATTTCTTCCTTCAATTCTATCAACTTTTGCTTCATATATCTTGGGGTTCTGTTGTTAGGTATAATATGCTTATAATTGTTATCTATTTCTTGAAGGATTTTGAGGGGTAGTTTTCACTCCACAGTATTTCACTTTGGTGAATGACTCTTTGGCTTCAATCATAGCCAACTGCAGTGCATTTCCTTTGCAGTGGATTTCCTCTCTTAACATCCACAAATGGATTTGAGATGTCTCAGATAATGAGCTTCTTTTTAAAATAAATGACATATAGATTTGAGGTAACTTGTAACAGTCATAGGCAATATTTTTATTCCTTTCTCCTCATGCAGAAAAGGAGGAAAACTGATATGCTAAGCTCTAGTATATCATAGTTAATGGATTTTAATTTCTGAATTTCCCTGAAAATTTCCCTGAAATGGGTTACAGCAACTCAATATTAGAGAAGAGGAATTACTATTATTCTTCAGTGAAGGATACACTCTCTATTTTTCTAATATCAGACTCTTGATATGAAATTTCTGCATGTGTTTATATGACTGCCATTTCCACTGCCAGCCTGTCACCACTGTTACTGTGGTGGCTGGTGCTTACTGAGAGCCATTCTTCTGTGCCAGATACTTGCACACATCCCATCCTTTATCCCTGCCATAGCTCTCTGAGGTGGGAACAGCTAGTCCTTGTTCCATGGGAATCTGAGCTGGAGGCAGACACCACTGCCCACACCACCTCTTCTTTTGGCCTTTCCCAATTGACAAAGGCAAATGTGGAAAATAGAACAATCCCCAGTGGAGGCCTTTTTTCCAGAAGTTTTTAGATTCTGGAAATCTAAAAAATCCAGCAGGAATGGTTAGGGAGTCCTTAGTGTCTCTTCCACAAATGTCTGTGGCCCCTTATGATCTACTGAAAGAACCTGCTGTCCACACTGTTCATTTATGGGAAACTGAACCAAAGCAAATGTCTGTTCATTGGTAAAGGTTGACAGTTCTCAGTGAGTGCCATGAAAAGTGAGTTACTGGGTTTGACAGTTTACTTGGGAAAGTGAAGGAAAAGCTTCCTTTTTTAAGCTTGACACCTGAAACCCCTTGGCCTTGTGCAAAACGTTAACAGAGAAGCTCAGGTCTGGGCTCTAGAGGATATGGGTAACAGAGTTTTGGTGAGGTAACTAGAAAACCAGTGAATCTTTACTATGAGGCAGACGTGAGCTATAGAGTACATTTTGAGAGGCAGGAGGGTATCTGACTCATTGAAGGAGTTCAGTAAACACCAGGCTTTCAACTGGGACTCACATTTCAACTGGACCCGACTTCCTTAAAGCCTCAGGATGAAATGCAGGGAACTGTCTGACCTATAGTCATAGTCCCCTCTGCTTCTCTCATGTACATTTACCTGCCAGCTTCCTACCTATATGCACCCTAACAACAACTGAGTTGATTTCAATTTTAAACCTATTTTTCTCTATCTGAATCTACTCAGATGAATAAAACTGTTTCCTAGCTTGAATCCCAGTAATAAAACAGAAAAGCAGGGGTTGGGAGGAGTGCACAATGAAGAGAAAATACCAAGCCATGTAGTTGGGCCCCGTGTGGCTCAGTGCCACGTTCCTGTCTTTGGAGTGAGAGATCTGAGTTTGAAGCTTGCTGCCTACTGACTAGCTGTGTGAATGATGGGCAGGTCACTTAAAGTCTTTCGGCTTCAGCTTTCTCATTGGTAAAGGACAGATGATAACAGTCCCTCTGCCCACCTGGGATGGTTCTTGTTAGGATGGCAACAGAGATGCAGGACTCGCCCGTACAGACAGAAAAATGATGCGGAAGCTCACTTGTGCTTCAGCTGGTGTCTGAGTGAAGCCAGGGGCAGTCTCTGAGGGTATTTGACCACTTCTAAAGCACAGATGTTAACTTTACTCAACTCTGGTAAGGACTCTAGTGTTGAAAGAAATAATTTAAAGTTTCACAAATATTTTACTATTTACATTGCAGAGTCGAATTTCTTGCTGAACACGGAGCCTTTGGGACGTGCAGCCTAACTTCCAGTTAATTCTGTACTGCTTTGAGAAAGAAGTTTTGATTATAAAAGAAGTGTGTTTGGACATCTGATGACTTCTCTTTACATGTTGAAATGGTACATGCACACAAATGTTTGTAAATAGCTGGTCAGAAACTAAAGGAATGCAATCTTCATTCTTGAGGACAAGCAGATATAACTCATGTCCAGCATTTGTCAACACTGTTAGCTGATATTGAAAGTACAATTATTTTTGAAAAGGAAAAAGAAATTTGCTCTTCGTAAAAGGATTTAAATAATCCACTCTCCCTGAATATCACCATCCATGTTTACATACGCTGTACTTTGTTTATATGAAGTATAGTTAGTTTGAAAAGTAAAACCACAAAGTGGGAATTCAGGGAAAAGTCTAAATGATCAACAACTATAAACTGTTTATAATTTCCAAGGAATAACTCACATATCCATTAATCACTCTTACCTCCTTAGAGGTTAAGATTTGGCGTAACTCTTTCCTGAGATCAATAAAACGATCGTGAAAGAGGGCGATACACCAGGGCTCCGTGAAGAAGCTAGTGAGGAAAGAAAAGATTCAGTTAGCTGGAAACCCTCTCATTACCACTAATAAAGTATTTACCTGCTTTTTTTCCATTATAAATTATAGTCCTGGCCCTACTGCAATCGTTTGCTCATAAAATGCTTTGTGGAGTAGCCTGGCCAATCAATTTTTTAAATGGATGTTCCTGATGTAAGGCCAGTTCCATAATTACATTTAAAGTGGTTTAATTCAGAGCTAGGGCAAGACCCAGTGAAGAATCCTGATTTTATCAGCATTTAAAAGCCTGAAGACCTGTAAAGAACGGTGTCTCCATTATCTGCCCTCATTTGAGAAAAACAGATTGCAGGATTAACTGAACTGCTGCATAAACAAATTAAATTTGGGTAGACAATAACACAAGTGTTGTTCATAATTAAGATTTCTGGATTAATAATGACCAGAAAAACAGGCCACCTCCATGTTGCAACATAGTCTTCGTGCAATTGTACTGATGCTTAATTTAATCTCTTTTCGGAGAGCAGCTCTTTTAGTGTTTATAGTTCCTAACTTTTCACTGAAAACTGTTCAAATACATGCTTTCTTTCATGGAGGACAATATGGCCATGCTTTATTTACGGATGATTGCTGAAGATTGGGTGCATTTTTGGAATAACCAAGAACATTTATTTATTCTTGGAATAACCAAGAACAGTTATTAAACTTGTACTTTACTTGACACTAGTGTCTTAGAACAGGACACTTCACTTCTTCAGGAGACATTGATTACACGGGCTTCACTCTTGCTGTGTGTGAGTCTGTCATTTCTATTACTGTTAAAAGATGTTATGTATGTGCATGGGGGAAGAAAAAGCTTGTGCCCATGCAGATGGGCACCTTCTGTTTTTCCGAGGCTTCACGTTAATTCTTGGGGAAGGAGCTCATGAGTCTCAGGGACTACTGAGGCATTGAAAGAGAAGTCTAATGACAAAAGTCTGTGCTATGATCAGCATGGATTCAGGTATATCAATTATTGCCTATCATCTATTCACTTAACCAGAACATGACCCAATTTCATGCTTAATTACCTACTTTGTTGTTCAGGTCATATATTCATATGACTATTAATTCTACTAATATTTGGGTGCTCAACACTGATCTGGATCCTGGGGAAATCGCAGGGACCAAAACAGACAAACATCCCTTACATTCAAGCAACAAATAGGCAAATATGTAGAAAGTTAGAGAATGAGAATTATTAGGAGAAAACATAAATCAAGAGAGGGCAGGAGGAAACCAAAAAAAGGTTAAGTCACCTCAGACGGGGCTTAGTGAGTAAATACCTGAGGGAAAGGAGAGAGTGAGCCAGGTGGAGATTGGGATGAGAGGCTTCTGGAGAGAGGAAACAGCAGGTGCAAGGATGTGCCCAGGCCACTTAGGGAGGTGGGATGGATATAAACAAAGGGGGAGTGGTAGGAGATGAGCTCGGGAAAGTGATGGGAAGGAAGGATGCTCCTAGAGGCAGGGTTATAGTCAGATCTGTTGTGTAATCACTTCATGGCTGTCTAGCTCAGCATTTGCCTGTAACAGCCATCCTTTGTCTGTTCATGAAATGAATGAAGAATATGTGAATGAATTGATGAATGCACATTGCACTGTTTATAGCCTATATACTTGGCCTTGGTTGGTCTTTCCTTGATATAGAATAAAATTGTCACCAAATAAATAGGTGACAAAACTCTACAAAATGCCCTATGATCAGAAATTCAGTGGAACAGTAGGAAAGCTGTGTGTGAAACCAGGGTTTAAGGAAGGTCTTTCTGAGCCCTATAACATGGAAGGCTGAGGGTATCAGAAGGGCTCCTAATGGAAATAGAGAACTGTTCACTTCTAGAGTTACTTAAGACCACTGAATTCTGAATGAAGGCAGTCAAATCAATGGGAGTCCTAGTTATAGGGTTCTTGGCCTCTACAAACCCTTGCCAACATCCAACATCTAATTCCTGGAGTAAAGACATTGGTGCAGGGCTGGATGCCTCAGGAGGCACCAGCTCAGCAGGGTGATGTTTTGACCCATTTCAGACAATACTTTCTTAGACCAAATTATCAATAATACCTGAAGTCCAGACACTTAAGCACAGCTTTGCCAGGATGGTCCCTGACTCACAGGTCTAAAGAGCTTCCCTGAGCGAAGCTTCAGGGAACTGTGGATGTGCAAATCCTGAAACTATCATAATTCCTACATTAGAAACCAATGTGCCCTTTTAAAATTTGCTGCCATCCTTCCTCAGTTACTGAGCTTCTCCACTGAGTGGTTCCACACACCATCAGGAGTTCCCCCCTTCTTTTTTGGTGGTCAAGAACCACATCCTTCTAGGTGGCATAAGTTCTGTCTCTCTGCTTTCCTCGTCCAGCCCAACTCTGTTGCAACAACCCAGGTGCTGTTCAGGTGGTTTTTCTTCCTATTGCCTCCAGAATTCTCACCTCTTTGTTGTCTGCTTCAATGAGGGCACTCTAGGGAAACCCCACTTCCCTTAGGGTCACGATGCTGCCCACCCAAGGCTCTGGCCTGCTATTTACTGCCCACATTTGCACGGCCTCCATTCACAAAGCCAGACACAGATGGCTAGAGAAGTGGCCCTTAATCCTCTGAAAGTGTCAATATAACTACTAAGCAAGTCTTCACAGTGCGTGAGGAGATGAGAGGGGATGAGGAAGTTGGATGTATTGCAAATTCTTTCTTTTGCTGGCTTTGAAACTCTCCATGGCCTCTTACACCGGTATCCAGAAGAAATGGCACCTTGGCCTTTAACAATTCCTATTCCCATCACACGATGTTGGATGGCTTGCTCAGTGGCCTAGCAGACCTAAAATTGTGTGCCTTTCACACTCCCCACCACTGTCTCTTGTGGAAAATCATTTTGGGATCCTTGTCACAATTTCTATAGCCAAGTGCTACCAATAATATTGGAATTTGTCAGCGGCAGCCATTTTGTTATTTCTAAAATAGAAAGATGGTTGTAGAGCTCTATTGGGTTTTTCTTTTTTGTCTCTGAAGAAAGAACTCTTGGGTTCCAATTAAAAAAAGAGTGATAATGAAATAATACTCTTGAAACAAAACCAACAAGTGCACTTCTGAAGGCTTGTTTTCAACTTTATTGCAGTTTCAGTAGTGGTTCCCTAGAGACAATTTGATAGGATCAAGAAATGATAGATGATAATGCTCTCACACCTGGGAGAGCTGGTGCACCACCAAGAGGAACTTTTAGGTTACTGCCCCACCTGGAGAGCAGCTTCTGCACATCTGTCTGCTATTTCAGATTACTCACAGACTGCCCCATGGATCAAGTTAAATGTGTATAAAGTGAAGTAGCTGCTAAGAAATAAAAATAAAGTGAAGTAGTTGCTAATCGTAGGGTGGCTGTTAGATGTAAAGTGTTGTGGGTACAGGTGAAAAGGAATTGTTTCTTCTGATTAAGAAAAAAAATTGTATCCCAAACCTACCTAATGAAGAATCGTACTTGCAAGGTCCTTCTCCAGTACTTACAGAAACTGCTTATTTTGGTAGGAATTTTTATTTTTATTTTATTGATTATGCTATTACAGTTGTCCCAATCTTTTCTCCCCTTTATACCTCCCTGCCCTGTACCCCATTCCCTTCAGCATTCCCCCCATCTTCATTCATGTCCATAGGTCATACATATAAGTTCTTTGGCTTCTCCATTTCCCATACTATTCTTAACCTCCCCTGTCTGTTTGTACCACCAATTATGCTTCTTATTCCTTGTATCTTTTCTCCCATTCTCCCCTTTCTGCTTCCCTGCTGATAACCCTCCATGTGATCTCCAGTTCTGTGATTCTGTTCTTGTTCTAGTTGTTTCCTTAGTTTTTGTTACTGATTTTTAGGTTAAGTTGTTGCTAGTTGTGAGTTCGTTGTCATTTTACTGTTCATAGTCTTGATCTTCTTCTTCTTAGATAAGTCCCTTTAACGTTTCATAAAATAAGGGCTTGGTGATGATTAATTCCTTTAACTGGAGCTTATCTGGGAAGCACTTTATCTGCCCTTCCATTCTAAATGATTGCTTTGCTGGGTAGAGTAAGCTTGGATGGAGATCCTTGCCTTTCATGATTTTGAATACTTCTTTCCAGCCCCTTCTTGCCTATAAGGTTTCTTTTGAGAAATCAGCTGATGATCTTATGGGAACTCCTCTGTAGGTAACTGTCTCCTTTTCTCCTGCTGCTTTTAAGATTCTCTCCTTATCTTTAATCTTGGGCAACTTAATTATAATGGCTTGGTGTGTTCCTCTTTGGGCCCAACTTCTTTGGGATTCTCTGAGCTTCCTGGACATGTATGTCAATTTTCTTGATCAGATTGGTGAAGTTTTCTTTCATTATTTTTTCAAGTAAGTTTTCAATTTCTTGCTCTTCTTCTTTTCCTTCTGGCCCCCCTATGATTTGGATGTTGTAACATTTGAAATTGTCCCAGAGGTTCCTATGCTTCTCCTCATTTTTTAAAAATTCTTGTTTCTTCATTCTGTTCTGGTTGAATGTTTATTCCTTCCCTTTACTGTTGGTTCCCTGAATATTTTTCTTTATTTCACTTTGTATAGCCTTCACTTCTTCCTTTATTTTGTGGCATCCTCAGTCATTTCTGTAAGCATCCTGATTACCAATGTTTTGAACTCTGCCATCTGATAGGTTGGCTATCTCTTCATCACTTAGTTCTTTTTCTGGAGTTTTGATCTTTTCTTTCATTTGGGAAATATTTCTTTGTCTTAACATAGCTGTTCTATTGCAGAGGGTGGAGGCTTATGTATTTACTAGGGTGGGGCAACACACTTTGCTGGGTCTTGGTGCTGTATATGGGGGAGGGGTCAGAGAAGGAACAATGCCACTTGCTTGGCTCTCACCTCACTTTTACTCACTTCCCCTTGCTACTTATAGCAAATTGCATCCTTCTGGTGCTGATTCCTAGGCAGATGGGCTTGTGTAAGTTCTAGGACCCCATGGGCCTTTCCAGGGGAGTCTCCTGTGGGACTGGCAGTTTCTCTCACCACCACAACCCCCACAGATTTTTACAGTCAGAGGTTTTGAGGCTTTGTTTCTCCATGCTGGAACCCTGGGTTGTGTGGTCTGTCTCACTCCCTAGTTGTTCCTCCCAGTTTATCTGCAGGTGAATGTGGAACCACTTGATCTGCCAGCTGCCACCTCACCCCACATCCTCTCTGTCCCAGCTGCTCACCTCTGCCCCTCCTATTAGTCTGGATGAATATTCCTTCTTTAACTCCTTTGTTCTTGGGCTTCCATACAGTTTGACTACAGTTCTGGCAGTTCTGGTTGTTTTTTTGTTTTTAAATTGGTTGTTATTCTTCTTTTGGTTGTGAGGTAGTAAAGTGTATATATCTATGCCCCGATCTTGGCCTGAAGCTCTGTAGTAATTTTTAAAGGCCTCATCAAATGACCTCAGAGTGGCCACTGTGATAAGGCTGCCCTTGCCAGTCTGTAGCCTTTGGTCATTCACCAATCACAGATCTCAAGTAGCCTGGCCTCTGTCCATAAATCATTTTCATGCTCCTTGAGACCTTGTTTGTGTCTGGAAAATTAACTTTTCAAAAAAAAGTATTAAGTTTATTTTCATAGCAGTCAAGATTTCCCACATACTTCCCTTTTCCCTCAGTTTCCCAATACCTTGCATTAGTGTAGCTCATTTGTTATAATTCATGAACCAATATCAATACATTATTCTTAAATAATAGTCTGCAGTTTACACTGGGATTCATGCATATTCTCTGGTGTTTAACAAATGCTTCATGTTATGTACCCACCACTACAGGACCATACAGAAGAGTTTCACTGCCCTAAAAATCCTCTGTGCCTCTCTTCCTCCCTCTGAACCCCTGGAAAATTAACGTCTTAGGAAATTGACTTTTATTAGCGAAAAAGGGCTGTATAACAATTTTATGAAATATTTTAATAACCCTATGGTTTTCTTAGTATTTTTTTCTCAGAATTGGAGTGGTATTCTCCCGCCACAGAACACTATGCCCCTCAAACTTGCCAGTAGCCCCTGAGATCAACAACTAAGTGGCTTGAGACTTTCTAAGGTGCTGGATTTGGGGATTAGTTTAGGATGAAAGATATTTGAGTTTCTATTTTCTATAATGTGCAGGGGACTATGGTTTTAGGGAACATAGGCATTCCCTATTGTATGTTCAGGGAACATATAATGTAGGCATTATAATTTATTTGCTAAAAATCCATGTGCTTTAGTTACCAAACCAAACACATGCGTGAAGCGGGGGTGAGGTTTGTTCACTGGGAATTTCAGAACCAGATTCATTCTGGATAAGGAGGAAGCTGCATCTGGAGTGTTTTAGTTGGCAAGGCATCCCAACACCAGGGCAGTGAGGACCGGCTCCTTCAAGCAAGAGCCAATGTATTTAATTCAGCAGTAGGCAAATTTAATCTTATTATTAAAAAGAAATAAATGGGTTTGCATTATATTTCTTTTTCAGTTCTGCGTGAGACAGACAACATCAATCTTGATGGCAGGTGGCCCCCTGCTGAGCATTTCCTACCCTGGTCACTTCAGCTAGCTAGGAATTAGCATTCTGGAAAGCCACGGTCAACTCCCTTTCGACACTAGCTATGGGTTGCAGACACCCCTCTTCCTCACTGGGTCTGGGACTGGGGTGCTGTAGGCTGGGGCCAGCTGACTGGGACAGCCTCAGGGGCCACACTCAGAGTCCATCTGTAGCTCAGACTTCTCCCCACCTCAGATCTGCATGCACCCTGACTGCCTGCCGCCTCCCACTGTGGAGAAACTAGGAGTCTCACCCCTCCTATCCCATGAAACACCTTGTCCCCTGACCTGGCTGCAGTCTCTGCAGCCTAGAGGACTCTATTCCAAGTTCTCATCTTCTCCAGTGTTCAAGTCCAACACAAACCTCCTCCTTGAAGACAACTCCTGGCTGAGGGTTTCCATTCACTTTCTCTGCCTCATTTTCACTGCATGGGGCATTTCTGTCCTTGCAGGAGAGTTAACCTGGTGCACATCTTGTTCTCTTAAACACTATGCACTCTGGATCCCCACAGCATACAGCACAGGGCTGGTCCTCTTGAGACTGAAGGAGCAGGTGGGGCCCGTGCTCCTGAAGAGATCTGCAGGTGAGTGCAGGAGCCAGGCTCAGCTGCTCTCCCTCCAGTCCACAGAGAGCTTTTGCACCAGCTGTAGTGACCCAGCTTAGGGTGGATGAGAGGTGTTTGGAGTGAGAAGGATCCGTGTGTGCTTCCTATAAACCATCCTAGAAACAAGGCAGCCTTCATTATTAAAAGTAGAAAAATGTTGAATTTAACCAAAATTTATTTTGCAATTGATTACAACATTGAGTCAAATTAGATGATTTCCTTTTGATATAAGGATGTTAGAAAGAAATTTTATTTTAAGAAAAGTTTTAGCTCTAGTTTTTTGTCTTTTTCCCCCTCTCAAACTTAATGACTTGTGTGTTTTGGTTTCTTTCCTTCTCCACAGAAAGAAGAGGAACATCTGAAGTCCTTGCCAAGGCCAGAGGCCACTCTGCATTAATGGCAGCAAGTGCTATGGATGATCAACATTAGGGAGAGGCGTTCAGAAAATTTATATTTTCGTGAATACTGTAAATTTTTAAAAAACTAGAAAATATTAACTTCTCTCCCAGTTAATATTCAAAAAAGAAAAACTAACCATTGCCACTAAATAATCCATGTAGCTGGTCACCTAGAAAACTTTAGGGGAGAATGCCAGGCAAGAACACAGCAACAGTAGGATTTCTAAGTGGCCGTGTAGATTTGAGTGTTAACATCACGAAAATCAGTTCTGCACAGCTGTGAGAAAAAGTTCACACAAATTCTCCAGGGCCCAAACAGAAGACATTACGGTCTCTGTTCATATTGTCAATGGTCAGCCTGGTTTATTTGGGAAGACTTAAATTCTCCACTTTTGCAATAAAATACCTTTCTTAAAAGCCCCAGGAAACGTTGACTCATGGAACTGAATTAACCATTTCTGATCGATATGGTCCAATCATTAAGCAATTGATCAGACTTCTCCCAAGCTCACCCTCATTTGGTCCTTCAGCCTATTTTATTGACAAAATCATACAGTCTAGGAGGGGATCTGGTAACTAGCTTAGCCATTGGTCATTCTGAGGCCAAGCAAAGCAAATTGATAAGACACCCTGAAAGAAGCTGCATTGATTGGCCTCAGAAAACAAGTACAGTATATCTAAGGGAAAATAAAAGTGGGTAAAGGGTGTTGTTCTTTCAAATACTGGACATTAACTCCAAGGCCATGGCCCTCTGGTGGGTCAGTAGGAAAGGAGTGTTGCAGGAGTAAGGCTGCATCCCCCAGTACCCAAACAGTTCAACTGGAAATTGCTGAACTATTCAACTATTAGAAAAAAAAGGAGGTAGGTGGGTAGAAAAGAGAAACATCTTTTTCCAAGATCTTTTTGTTTTAAATGAAAAGCATTCTAGTTTTTTTCTGGTGTGACAGAAGTCAGTTTTTGCTTTTAGGGTCCCCAGCTGCCACTCACACCTGCACAGAGGTTTGCTAGAGCTGGAACCTCCCCGAAGAGTTGTCTCTTCTGGTGGTGGGGGCTGCATTTGGATGGCCCACAGGTTTTCCTCTGAGAATGAGGTTCTCACTGTACATGCCCATCTTGTACTGACAGTATCTTAGACTCACAGC
>PVKM010028971.1:0-17996 GCA_004027735.1 Carollia perspicillata
AAAAAAAAGTAGAAAAATAACTTATAGAGCAGGAGTAGACATTTGCAACACTCATAACTGCCAAAGGGTTATTATAAAGAATATATAAATATCTTGTATAGCTCAATACAAAATGTAATTAGCACAACAGATAAATAGCAGAAGACAAAGACAAGGCATAAAAGCAAAAGATGATCAGGAAATAGAAGGCCAACATTTTAGTGTTGATAAGGATCTGGGGAAATGAAAACTCTTACCTGCTGCTGGTTGGGATGGAGAGATGGCGCAGCTCTCGTGAGGAACAATTGGACAATATCCAATACAGTTAAACTTGGCACCACTGAGCCCTTCCACTACAAGGGGCACCTTAGGCAGAGCTGCTCGGTCTCCTGAGGCAAATGAGTTTCCAGGTGTGGCTGAGACAGGGACCCACTCAGCTTTAGGGACAGCTGAGGCCTGGGCAGGGGAGCCAGCCACTGCAGCTTTGCAAGGCCTTCAAAAATGTCATTTTCTACAAATGGCAGAACTCAGAAAAAATTATGAAAGCACTGCCCCAGAAAACCTGCTACACGTTTGTACCATGACTCATTCACCTGAGTATTCACAGCATCATAGCAAAAAAAAAAAAAGGAAACTACCTAAGTGTTCATCGTCCAAAAAAGTAGTAAATAAATTGTGCTACAGCCATACAACTGAATCCTGCATCATAATGAGTGACCCCTCCCTGTGCGTAATGTTCCCAGTGAATTTATAACTGCAACACTTAGCAGAAAAAGTGTTAGAAGCGTGCTGTAGTGTTCCACTCTTTATATAAACCTGACACATGCTTTCCTCCCATAAACCTCGGGCATTTTTTTCATCAACATTAGCTAAGCTTCTCAGGAATCAGCTGTAAAGGCTCGACGGCATCAGGGAAGGCGTCCGTCCTTTCCGCCCCTGTGTATTTCAAAGCCCGGACTTCTCTAAAGAGCACCTGTTAGTTTGTCAATGACAAAATACTGTCTCCTCTTTTGCACATCATCCAAACTAATTTAATATTTTTATCTTCACAAAAAAATAGGTCTTGAAAACATGTTTTTTTTTAATTTCTCCTGTTACATGCATCCAGATCACATTCAGCACATAAACAGGTCAAGAAAATTAATTATTTTGGAAATACATATTCCTAGGTCAAAAAAGACTATATAATGTTGTCCTTAAGACAAAATCGTTAGCACTAAAATAATGTCATGTTCAAAACATCAAGTTTGATTTTGCTATATACAAACATATATCAATAGCTAATATATAGCAATCTCCCCAACTCAATAAGGCATATATATGTAAATATGTGTGTACGTGAAAAGACTGTAACGTTTTCACAAATCTGCAAATAAGTTCTCTCATTGTCAGTGTAAAATGGATCAAAATTAGGTAACAACTTGTAAAATCATTCATTTAATTAAAGGCGAGATGGAGGCAATGGAAAAGCACCTCCTTACTTCAGCTCCTTCTGTCAAAGTCAAGAATCGGGTGGACCTTCAGAATTCAAAGAAGAGCTTCCTTGACAATTTAACAACCATTTGAAAGTTAAAGCAGAATGACCCTAGAGAAATACACCTGTCATTGAAAGAAATATTTAGTGCTCCATGAAGTTATCTTGTCATTAAACTGTTTCTTGCCAAGGCACATGACTTTCTTTTTAAGCCACATTTTTTTTTTGCCTGTGATCTAAAGTCATTTTCCTAGCGGTTCTCTCTGATACCATTAATAAGGTAGAACATTTACATTATCGTTCTCACATCCTCAAGTCCATGCCCCAAACAAAGGGAAGGATGTGTTCTGCAGGAAATATGGCCCGGCAGCTAACCTGAAACAGGTGACAGGCCTCAGCTGTCCCTAAAGCTGAGTGGGTTCCTGTCTCAGCCACACCTGGAAACTCATTTGCCTCAGGAGACTGAGCAGCTCTGCCTAAGGTGCCCCTTGTAGTGGAAGGGCTCAGTGGTGCCAATGTTTAACTTTATTGGATATTGTCCAATTGTTCCTCACGAGAGCTGTGCCATCTCTCCATCCCAACCAGCAGCAGGTAAGGGTTTTCATTTCTCCAGATCCTTATCAATTTTGCATTGCATATCTGACTTTCTAATGAAATAAGAGCATTCTCTGGCTGAAATCCTGTGATTTAGTCATCAAACAGACCAATGGCACACTCCATGGGTCCCACACAGAAGAGGCTGGACCTTCCCCCAGGTTAGCAGCAGACGTCTGTTCCTCAGATTCTTTACACTTCATCTGTGCTCAGGGGCTTTCTCTCTAAACATGGTATCTTCGGTCACTTAGAGATTCTCTAAATAGTAAGTTTAAGATCTGTCTTTTCAGTAGCTAAAATGACCCTGGAAAAGAACCTCAGACCTTCAGGCTGACTCCAGTGTATCCTGCTGACGAAAATTTAATAAATGAAGTGACCAAACAATAAGGAATGAGGAATTGCAGCAGATCTGTTGAAGAAAACTGCCATTAAAATGATGCTGAAAAAATACAATAAAATTTTTAAATAAAAATTAAAGAAAAAAAACAACAAAAGTAACCTTCCTGGGGCTCTTCATAAATGGTTAAGAATAGGGCTTGTCAGCCCATCAACTTGTTTACATGTCTGGGTCTCAGTGTTTGTGTTAAATTTAGTCTATTTGACTAGAAAGATACCCAATATTTTATTATTTTTTTAATTGAGGGTTTTAAAAGGAAACTTGAGATTTCAAAAAGGCAGCTCAGAAACATGCATACCTCAACTTGCACTATGCAGAACTTGAGATCAACACTCTACTAACTTGCTTTGATTTCCCTGTTGGTACAGTGATAACTTTGTTTCACAGTAGTTATTTAAAGCAATGAAGCCGAAGTCCCTTTCAGATGACACACAACATAATACATCATGTTGATTAGAGTACACCTGTTAGATACATTTAAGAAGAGAGAACAATGGACAGAGAGTTAAACAGTAAATGAATGTGTGCGGATGATTTTGTAAGCTTTACAGGACTGCAGGTGTTCACATTATACATTTGAACCACATGGTTTCTATATATGTTATAAATTATAATTTTGGCAAATAATAACTGTATGTAATGTAATGCTGTTAATATCTCATCAACTAAGATATACCAGTCCCCGCACACAGTGGTTTGAAACATTTTACATATTTGTGTGCATGAGCTTGCCTCGCTTTCCCTGCTAACAAGAAAAGGAGACGGGCATCCCTGTCCTCAGGCTTTGCTGAGCAGTCTCAGCACCATCATCAAGCACCCTGGCCCATCAAGCACTCTCTTTGAAGAGGGGTCGGAGTAAATTGGGGACTTTGTGGGAGAGTCCGGATGTGCTCCTTCGGAGTCTGGAGGAAGTGCATAGACACAGCCCATACCTTGCTTCTATATTTCCCTAGAAATATGTCCAAAAGGTAGAGGCAGGCTTTCTGGAGCCAGAGTTGCCAACAGGGGAAAGAGGTGATGGGGAGAGAGGACAGTGTGAGAACAGGGGAGAGGAAAAACAGGGCTGCAGGGTTAGTCCGTGTCCGTGGTCCAGGTGGGGTGCCTGCTAAAGGGATGCCTTCATAGTAGCTCAAGACGTTCTGCTTGGGGAGAAAGTGCAGGAGTCCAAAGGAGAGACAGCTGTTCTCTTCGAGAATCCTCACCGACGAGGAGCCCTGTGAGAACCGAACACAGTGCATACTCTCTTCCTGGGTCCACCCACAGACTTCAGTAGCATCAGATGGAACCAGACCAGACCAAGCAAGAACAGAGACATCTTCCCATTTCTCCCAGGTTCCATAAAGTGCTCCCTGCCCTGAGCTTTCATCTAAACCACAGCACTGGAGGAGTTTGGCTTTGATGCGGAACCAGGAATGGTTAAATACCGTCCCTTCCCCCAACTCCGAGTTGCCGCAGTGAAAGGAAGAACTGATGAGCAGATCAAGCCCCATCCAATTCCATGGCCTAGGAGTCCGGTCTGGAGGTTGTGCAGATCAGATGTGGAGTTTATCTGTACTTCAGTTGGAATTTTAAACTGCATAGTACTTATTTTTATAGCGTAGCATGACCGGTAAGGTGTATAATATTCTTAAATGTTACAATATTAAGATATTTTCCATCCAGTGGGAAAGCAAGAGCTGGGACAGCACAGTTAGGGACATTGGATAAAAACATAAAATAATAAAATTCACAGCTTTTTGGCTTTTACACAAACTATAACCAAGCACATCCTCTCTGCATAACAGATAACAGTAACAGCGATCACTTATGAAGCTCTCACTATGCTAATTCCATTGTATTGTTGCATCTCATTTAATTCTCAGGTAATGATATGAGGTATGCATTGTTATCCCCATTGCACAGATGAGAAAACTGAGGTTCACAATGGGAAGTAAACTTCTCAAAAGGATGTGTTGACACTTGCATCTGTCAGACTCAAAGGCTTGTGCTTCTATCCCTGGATGGACAATCGTCTTGTTAATGTACCTTGAAAGGAATGATCAGAAAATTTCTATTCAAAGGCGTATATCTTGAACTGTGAACAACAACTCAAAGAATAAAAATACTTGAGATCTATCGATTAGTAGACATTAGAGAATTTGGAATATGAAATCCCAGGAATGAAATCTTTGGAAAGGGTAAAGAATCCAGCAAAGAGGGAAGCATTGTACTACTACTAGGAATTCAGTAACTACTTGACATAGAATGAAATAGCGTCCTCTCCTGAAATAGACTGAACGGAGGAGCTCTGACTCGGGGTGCCTGTGTGATCAGAAGCAATGACATGTGTGTTCGTTTGCTCGGCAAGGACTTTGAGCATTAACTCTGTCCCAGGCTTTTTGTCTGCAGGCCGCCAGGCTCTGCAGGGACAGGGGTAACCGAAGTGGGTGTGTACCTACCCCCATGGAGCTTACCGTACATAAATCTATCAGGCCACAGTTCACGACCTCATTAAATCCAGAGGTTAACAATTTGCCTAAGGCCCAACATCAAATGTCAGAGCAAAAATTACAATGCAGGAATTCTGAATTCTATTGCCGATTTAACTTTCAGCAGATCTTAAATCTTACAAGAAAAATACTTTCAAGAAAATAAAAGATTCTACTTCTGTCAATTAGAGCTGAGTTTTCTTTATCATGGGAATGTTTCAAATAGCCTAGTTAACAAGTGCACAGTGCACATCTACCAATAATTTTAGGTCCACCTACTATACTTAATAACTAATGCACAGAAGTAATGCATCATTTTACGCCACACTTTCTTGGTTAATGTGGAATCACTATGTTTCATTACACAGTCAGTCATGAAAAACATAAGTGACACTTAATACAAAAGTTTACGTGCAACAACCCCAAACACACCACAGCAACAGAAAGATTGATGAAAATGGCTTGGTTTCTATGGCAACTATCTCATGGACCATCTGTAAGCTGAACCACAGCAGTGGAAGCAAAATGAGCCCTTGTAAAGTCTGCAGTGGGTGCCTTTGTCCGTTTCAACATAATGTTAAAATGTAATCCTTTTCTTCTAAAATAATATGATTCCCCTTTAGTTGCCATTTTGCAATCTGTGTTTTGTTTGAATGAGCCTTTTTTTATTGAGGCTTATTAATCTAACGTTAACAAAAATGACTGTATCTTTCTAGTGAAACTTCCATGCATAAATGGATAAGCACAAACACAACAAATAATTGGCATAAGCAGAGAAACATGGGTTGCAAAAATTTTACTGTATTTCAAAAGACTGATTCTAAAAAGTGCTATTATAAAACGAGAGTTCTTGGTTTATTTAGGGTTTTGTCTGCCAAAACACTGCTTTTCATACTAGCTGTCCCCGACAAGAACGCAGAGCAGGGAAATCATCCCCCGGTTATCATTCCTGCTTCATTACCATATATGTAATTGTGCAGCTCCCTCTCCGACCTCTGCTAAAACCATCAACAATCACTCACTTGGAACTTCTGAATCTCTTTCTCTACCTATACACAAAGTGAATTATGAATGTATACATAAGTGTTGGTATTTATTTATACTTCCTCATTAAGTCCTCTTCAGTCATTATTTTTAAGTCGTTAAGTCATCTATTTTTGAAGGTACCAGTCGATGGAATATAAAAACTGAAATATGTGGAATATAGCAGAATGACAAAACCATTTTAACCTTGAATAAAGTGACTACCTTTATAACGAAAGCTTTCTTGCACTCCTTCATGGTAGCGCACCCAAAGGATGCATACGGGAAAAAGGGCACAGCAAACAGACAAGGAACAGTGGCGACTGCGGCAATATCGTGCCACGTGAGAGAGTCAGAGAGACGAGTACTGCACATCCTTTAGAGGTGGAACCTACAAAAAACTGAACTCGAAAAAACAGAGTGTGGAACGGTGCTCCCCAGGGTGGGAGATGGGGAAGTGGCGGATGCTGTTCCAGAATACAAACTTGCAACTCGTAGATGTGTGAGTCCTGGAGACCCAACACAGTACACTGACTGCAGACAAGGAAACTGTACCATGAACATTAAACTGCTAAGAGATGACCTGAATTGTTCGCACCCCTAGAAGAAAGGGTAATTAGGTGACTTGATAGCTGTGTCAGCTATTTCTGTAATACCTACCCCAATGCAATGTAAATGTAACAAGTCATTAGGTTATATTCCTTAAACTCATTTATATGTCACTTATATCACAAAAAGGGAGAAAACAGGAAAAATGGCTAATTCCCAGCCAAGGGGCAAACCCCTTTTTTGGTGAGGGGTTCATACCACACCAGCCACGCAGGTCCACGTGCTTGTGAGGACGCTGCACCTCCGGCCACAGCTTGCCCTCTGTGCAACTACGCTGTGATCCCGCTTGGTAACAACTCCTCCCTCCCTACTGTCAGTCTGATTACATCCACTTCCACGAGGTTAAGTGGAAAACAGAAGACGAAACTCAGTTTCTGCTGAGGTTTGGGTCGGGATGCTGCGGCAAGAGAGCACGTCCCCATCTCTTGCATCTCCTCTGTACCCCAGAAACACTGCCAAACATGGCCACGCCCCGCTCCTCAGTCCCACGGGCCGATACCTTCAGAGGGTGTGCGTAGCGCTGGCTCAGTTAATGAGGACCGTGCTAACAGGCCTTTCTAAACAATGACGATTTAGTCACAGAGATCATACAAAACTCACCTTTAGGGTCCAGCACAAATAATGCCCCTCTTTTATTACAAAATCTTTTATTACAAAATCATAAGCATGTCATTCTGTTACATAACAATATCACACTCAAGCACACCATATGACATCTTAGGTGAAATGTTCAAATTAAAATAAATCATGACACCCATATTATTACCCTACCAACCACACTCGAGTAGGCCTTACTTCTGCCAGTCCCTGTATATGCCGGGAAAGTTAAGTTTCAATGGAAAAACATCACAGATTACAAAGTGAGTGCTTCCTCAGTCAAAGACAGCAAGGACAAAGAATCTTGTTTCTAGGAGCTACAGCATTTCAGATGGGGGTCACACACAGGCATAACACACAATGCATAAATATCTGGAAGTAGCACGTGAGGAGGATTCCAGAACCATGAACTGATTCCGGAATCAGTTCAATGATTCATTCTACTTAGCTGCCCTTTACTGAGTAGTTTCTCTGTTCCATGTGCTATGCTACATCCTTAATCTACATTGTCTCCAATTTTCTTACGTCCTTAGAGATTGTATATTATGGTCCTCTCTGTACAGATGAGGAAATACAGGTTTAGAGGAGTCAAGAAATAACCTGCAATAAATGGCAGAGCTGGTTTTTGGACCCAGGTTTCTGCACCTCTACCATACGCTCAACATTGTAACATTTGGCGCTGTGTTGGGCCATCTGGGTGGCTGTAACAAAATCCCAGAGACTGAGCAGTTTGTGAACAATGGTTCTGGAGGCCGGGAAGTCCAAGACCAGGGCACCAGCATGGTGGAGGGAGGCCCTCTTCCTTGTTCACAAACAGCACTGTTCCGCTGTGTCCTCAGGGAAACCAGGGACCAGGGAGCTCTGCGGGAGCGCCTTCCTAAGGTCACTAATTCCATTCATGAGGCTCCTTTCTCGTGACCTAATCACCTCTCAATGTCGCATCTCCTAATACTGTCACCTCTGGGGCTTAGTATTTCAAAATATGACTTTTGAGGGGACACATTCAGACCATATCAGATGTCTCCTTGGCAAGCTGGAGAAACAGGTCCAGAGAAATACTCAATCACAGCCAGAGACAAAACTAGAAATTAGATCTGTTTATCTCAAGAACACTTGTCTTCCCAATTATGCAAGATTACCTCCTTCACAGGTTTGTTTGACCCCACCCAAAGCAGAGTCAATAGGGCTATCCCAGGCTACACTGTGAGGCCCTCTACATTCGCTTCATTCGCCTTATCCAGTAACTTTTTTCACTGACCTCCTTCACCCAACTGTCAGTTCTACTTCTATTTCAGGAGTCAAACACGTGTGCTCTCTGTTCTCTAACCCAACGACCACCGAAATACGGGACTGTCCAAACACACTGAGCTGGTAATGTGGAGGTGAAAGGGCCTTTCAACCAAAGTTAGAATTTTAATCATGTTCCATTTAGCAACATAATGAAAGATTTTGTCACGTGTTAAAGAACATCTGAGCGTCAAAGCAGGTGAAAGGGTACAGAGCAGGGAGTCTTAAAATTCCACCTGTTCTGTTGTATCTGGCCTTCAGATTCTTCAAGAGGTTTGAAGGTAACATGGGAACCTTGTCATAAAACAGTGGGTGAGAAATCTAACAGGTCCACTGCTTTTCTGAAGGTTCAATAAATATGCAACCACAGTGGCTAGAAAAAGGTAGGACTTAATATACATCTATTGAATGAAAAAATGATTAAAATAATGATGAATAGGTAAACTGTTTTTAAGTACTACGTTTTTAAGTACTAATCAAGCAAATAATAACTCTCCTGGTGGAACATCTCCAACAGATTTAGTCTGGCCACAAAACTGAAGCCAGTGAACATCAGCCCTATTACCCTACTGCAACCAAATCCACACCCCATCAGACAGTGCCGGTATGAATGAAATTCACCTGGAGGTGAATGTCACTGCAAAATAACATAAGTAGCACAAAACCTGCTGCTTCTGGAAGCAAGGCGCTCCAGATGTGGGCTCCCTCAGGTGTAGGGGTGTTAGAAAATGATTTCTGAATGGCGATCACTCTATCTCATGGTCACCCTGTCTCATAAATAGTCCCTACTGAAGGAATGGGGACAATTATTACCACTGGACAATTACAAAACTGTTGTAAAAATCAATGAATCTGATCAAATTCTGAGTTTGTTACAAAAATCTGTATTCACTAAATGCTTCAATTTGTAAGCAGCACTTTATCAGGAAAAACATGGACTAATTCATTTGAATAGACAAAACAATGAATAATCAACTACTACAGAAATCACACCTGATACTTTTAAAAACAAAGGACTATTTTTAATAGGAGCTTTAAGTGTTATTAAAGTATTTATGCTCATTCTTATGTGCTAATTCCAGCATATTTCCCCTTCCTTTAATCAATGGAAATGAGGCATATTCAACTTTTAGGGAAGCCATAGATTTACTAAAAAATATACCAAGCAGAATGAATTTTAAGTCAGAACAGTATACGGACCACATAAACCAAGATATTCTCCATTTATTCATGACCCCCACAACGAAGCTTTTCAACACAGCAAAGTGTATAATTCATGAAGTATCTACGAAAACATGTCTAAATTGTAGACATTGAAACAATGTTATAAGTCCAAGGTTTCATTGGTTTTACTATGCTGTCACTGCTTTAGCATTTTTTAATAATTGTGGATTTTTTTTTGCATTTTTGAGTAACAACAGCTTAAAATGTCCACCGTTCATAGACGTTTATTTGATTTTTTAAAAACCACCACTAAATAAGTGCTCTATTTGAAAAGCCGCTATTACCTCACTTCATTCTTTACACCACCCCCACATTCAATCCATAGTCAAATCTCGTCGCTTTTACCTTTAACTGTACACAGAATCCAACCACTTCGCCCCAACCCCACCACCGCCATTTGGGAACAGGCCGTCATCACGTCCCACCGGCACTGCTGCAGCAGTCCCCTCTCTGGTCTTCTCCTCCCAGTCTGGCTCGCCCAAAAGTCTCTTCTCCACACAGAAAACAATGTGTTCCTCATAAAATGTAAATCAGGTCAGGTGACTACCCAACTCAAAGTCCTTCAGAGGCATTCTATGTCACTTATATTAAAGTTAAACTTCAGGTATGGTCTGCAAGCATCTACCCTACCCAAACTCTGGCTCCCTTGGCGTCTCCATCTCCTATCACTCCTTGGCCATCAGTCACTCCAGCCACTCTGACCTCCTTGCTTGCTGTCAAGCATGCCAGCAAGGGTTCTCCTCAGGGCTTCTGTGGGGGGGGGGGGTTCCTTCTCCCCCACATCACCTCTCGGAATTCTACTTAGGCCTTCAGTCGGCAGCCTTCCCTGGTCATTCCACCTACAAAATATCAGCCCACTGTCCTTAATCTTTCTTTGTTTTTCTTCTTAGCAGCTGGAATTAGATGATATTTTATTGAATATGAATTTGTCTGTCTCTCCACCAGAAATGTGAATTTATTCAGGAAAAGGACTTTGGTTATTCCTCACTTAAGTTCCAAAACTTAAAACTGTGAGTGCCTCGTGCATACACTGTGGGTTACCAGTAAATATTTGTACTACCTAATTATACAATCTTCACATTTGCAATGTTTCTACCACGCTTCTTTGCTCCCACCTGTCCCAGGTGGCCCGTACATACTTTGTTTGCAGCATCTATCAGTTGCAAGACAGTAACAGCTATTAGGAGGATCATAAATGCATATAAATCTTTCGTTTTACCTTTAGGGAGATAAGAAAAATATAAATTTAAATGAAGAGTTGCCCAACATTATAAAGCAATATACGTTGAGTGTCATGCTATGTTAATAAATGATACAGTAATTCGAGTAGTAGCAGATTGATTTAAAGTACAGTGGTCATGGACTGCTACAGAGAAAACAATTTAAGGTGGAACTTGAAAGCAAAGTTGGACTTTGATATGAACCAGAGAAGGAAAGCAGTCATTCCAGGTGGAAGAAATGAAAGCACAGAGCAAAGGTATGAACTACACTACAGAGAGTGGCTATTAAACCACGTCGGCTAGAGCCCAGCGATCTGAGTCCCTTTAGGCTGCTGTAGCACATTGTCATGACGAGGTGGCTCATAAACAATGGAAACTCATTCCTCACAGCCCTGGAAGCTAGAAGTCTGAGATCGGGGCGCCGGCATGGTCAGGTCTGGGAGGCGCCTCTTCCTGTCTACAGACCGCTGCCTCCCCTCTGTGTCCTCACACAGTGGGAGGAGGGCCAGAAAGCTCTTTGGGGTTCCTTTTATAAGGGCACTAATCCCATTCATGGGGATCCACCCTCATGACCTAATCATCTCCCAAAGGCCCCACCTCCTGACACCATCATCTTGGGGGTGGTTAGGACTTCAACATATGAATTTGGGGGGGGACACAGACATTCAGTCTTAAATACCAGCTTTAGTATGGAAGGAAACTGGAAGAAGAAAAAAATGGGACTGTCTTGAACAGAGGCTTGGACGTCAGAGTATCTCCCAGTAAGCAACGAGGAGTCATTGAACACTTTTCACATCAGTGATGTGTCGTAAACGTCACGTTTGAGAGGCGTTAATCTAGTGGTGGTGTATGGAAAGGATGAGAGGGAGGAGTGTCTGCAGGGAGAGACACCAATCAGGAAGCTTTCCGGGGCTGGGTACGATGGACACTGATAGCTGCTAGTGCCAAGTCCATCCCCCCTTCCCAAAAGAACTCTAAATTTTATTCCGCTTTGCAGCCATCCTCCATGAGAGGCCATATGCTTCAGGAGGTGCTGACCTGACTATATTTGTACCTCAAAGTAATCCCTTTCTCCGTGGTTCATGAATCCAGCTGCAAACTAATGAGAATGCAGTCATCCTCTAGCCACAGGAATTGGTTTCAGAACAGGTATGTGACCCAGTTCCGACTAATAAAATACCAAGAGACATTTCCTAGCAATTTGTAGGACAAATTATCTTCTTAAGAGACAGGCCGGATGTTACTGTGGCCAAATGTAAGGATCTGAACTATTAGAACCACCACACTGTTGGCCAAAAGAGGACGAATCCTAATACCACACAGGGGTTCTTGGATAATTCCACCTTGTGGCCTGTTTTATCTCTGGCCTTCCACTTGTCAGCCAATAAAAGTCCTTATCGCTTAAACCAGCGTGAGGTGTCCTTGATGTTACTTATAGGCAAAAACATTCGAGCTGATATACCTTAGGCACGAAATAATGATGAGTGTCTGGAGAAAGTTATTGGTGGAGGAAAAGAAGGAATGAGAAGGAAAGGATTTACTCACTCAGTGAACATTCACTGAGTGCTCCCTATGTGCCAGGCCCAAAGGCTCGGTGCTGGAAGAACGAGATGAATAAGACACAGTGCTTGCCAGCAAAGACCTCTGAACATCACCGACCAACGTCATGGTCATTACAGTAAAGCAACACCCAGGTAGACAGAAAGCATAATGGAGTGCCCTATGGGGACTGGAAAGAGAAAGGGGGAGAGAAGGGAAGGGACGAAAGGAAGAAGAGGAGGAAGGAGGAGAGAGAAGCATTAACAAAGCATCTTAAGTTCAGCAAGAAAATCTCCGGATAGGATGGAATCAAAAGACACCGTACCAGAAAAATCGGGAATGCAGAGAAATGCACTGGTAATTTAAGCTTCCTTGCCTGGAAGACAATTGTTCTAAAGCCTTTCTAAATTATTTTTAGGACAAGTGGGGCACATGTGCAAAGGCATTTCATTCATAGTGTTGGCGTTAAAGGAAAAGAGAGGGTGCCTCTTTGTTAGGAAGATTTGTTTGTTTCAGACACCAATGGGATTAAATGACGTAACAAAAGTGAAGTCTTGTTTTAACAAGTGCATGAGCCATAGGACACACCCAAAAATGTGATGTTGTTGTTGCTGCTTCTGTGTTATAAATAGTTTGTATAGTCAGTTAAAATAAACTCCGAAGCCACATACTGGGTCCAAATCCCACAGTTTACAATAAACTGTCTGACTCCAAACAACTTACTTAATCTCTCCGCCTCTCATCTGTAAAATAAGGATGGTCATTCCAACAATAGCTTCCTTTTTGATATAGTTCCTTTGAGGATCAAATGAGTTAATCGATTTAAAACCTGTATGAAAAAGCCCAGAGCAGAGTAAGTGCTCAGTAAGTGACAGCTATTACTAGCGTTAGTAATGCTGTTCTTACTGTAGATAAGACGAGCTAGAAATCTGGAAGTTTTAAAAAGCATCACAGAGATCCAGATTAAAGCTGGACTTTAAGAGTACAAATGCATTCAAATTAATGAAATGATTCAAGTTCACAGATGTGACACAGAAAGCAACAGCAGCTTTTACTCCTTTTTCCTTTTCGACTTCAGCTCAGGGAGACACTGAGCCAGTCTCCAGATTTTTGGGGTGAGCGCCTAAGCATAGCACCAAAAGCAGGTGTCACTTGGAGCAAGCGCTGTCCCTGCCGCATCAGGCACTGACAGTTCAAACAGAGAACATTGTTGGCACGCCTGTCCGAGGGTTGCTGAGCATCCCTCTGGCTCGGAGCCAACAGCTCATAATCCACACTCTCTTGATGAGTGGAATGCATTTATGAGACATTTACCAGGGTCTGAGTCACAATCTGTGACCACAGAACAAAGTGAATCTAGCTGACCCACATGGAACTGGAACCGAGGCCTGGCCTCTTGGCCCTATTCACCAACCTCAAGAGATCCATCACCCCTGGACCTCTTTAACTGGTGGGTGAGTCGCTCGTGTTCATGGCCTTGTCCGTGGAAGCATTTCCTCAACTGGACCGAGGTAGAGTGCCGGGCGCTTCCGTTTGAAGCACTGATTCTGTTCTCTGTTTACATTGGAACTTCTCCTGTGGCATTTAAAGCCTCAAAATATGCAGTTTTATATAAACTTACTAAACTGGCTAACAACTGTTTAATGACTGCCTAAAATAACCAAAGTGAAAAAGAGCAAACCCCATTACATTTTGGAAAAGTATTCCGGAGAAGAGCTCGAACTTTCCTTCACAACAGCTGGGTATTTAAGGAAACATCTATTTAAGGAAGCATCTTATCTTAATTATACTGAGCCATTCAGGGTGTGACAAATGTGGGTTTATAGTTTTTATATGGAAATTATCACTATAATTAATAAATAATAATACAAGCATGAACTCTGTTTCAAGTACTCACACCAGTAAACCTGCATTAGCCCCACCCTGTATATTTTTAAATTCAAAGAAAGAAAATAAAACTTAGAGGCCATACACATACAATCATCAGCTTAGGTGCAGTTTTCCAAATGCTGAACCTAGAGCTAAACATTTAGAATTAGAATCAAATTTTATTTCCAAAACGAATCATCTTCTGAGAAACTCAAAGTCAGCCATCACTGTGGAGGAAATGCACATCGCGATGTCTGCACTGGAGTGTCCTGCTTTGTGCGACTGGGACCACTAACGGCCCAGCTGCAGGTCTGGTCATTCCCTAAATTGGACACTTCAGCACAGAGCACGAAAGGCCTACAAAGATGAGCTTCAGTCTGGACCTGGTGTCAGCGTCAAAGTGACTCGGAGTCTCTTCTTTCACATGCCAGTCTCCTGATGGAGACGCGAAGCAAATATATCTCCCCATAACTCCCAGGCTGCACTGTGGTCTCCTGTCTCAAAATGAACAGACATGTGTGAGGAGGAAATTGCAAGGAGGAACTTGGCTCACTGAGTGCCTTTGTCGGGACACGACTGCAGAAGCACAGGGGATGTCTGAGAATTACTGTACACATCTTCTGGGTTCTGAGTTGTCAAGATGTCCAAAACCTTTAGAAGTCCTTTATGGAGAACAGTTTTAAAAATTCCCTAGCAAACTCGGTGATGGCTTACTGGTCTTTATCACTCTGAGTCTCCATCTCAGTTATACCGGGAAGGTCTCGTTCACTCACATCCGACTTCCTGCGTCTGAGGCCCAGGGCTGCTCAAGGACCCGAGGTGCCTGATTTTCACCATCGCTAATCAATCATAACTCAGAGGCCTGATTGCAGACTGAGCAATGAAGTAAGCAGATGAACATCAAACAATGACTATGAAAATGAAAACCTGGAAAGGTAGGGACTAAGAGGACATGTACTGAGGACACCACAAGTAGTGACACCAGAGCTGCACTGCAGATTTCTGACTGGATAAAGTTTTGTGTTTTTTGTTTGTTTGTTTTTTGTTTTGATTCAGAGAACCCCTCCAGGCCCAATTATTTCCAGTCTGTGTCTATTCACAGCTTCTCAAGAAGGTCTATTCCACTATCCTATTTAATACTTCAATCTACTTTCTCTCTGTTCAATACCACTTATCACCTCCTAACATACTATATAATTCATCTACTATGTTCACTGTTCAATGTTGATGTCTCCCCACCAGAATAAAAGCTTGGGAAAGTGAGCAATTTCATCTGCTTCAGCCACTGGTGTATCATGAGCACCCAGAGGAGTACCTGGCACATAGTAGATATTTCATAAATATTTATTGAAAAAATGAACAATAATCTAAGAATTTATGTTTGTCCAGAAAGTTTGGCTCCCTTCCTACAAACTTTCCTCCATAGTCTGCCAGCTCAACCTACCTCCAAGGAGAGAGGAACAGAATGAATCCCTCAGAGGTAAGACATGGAGCCACGCCAAGGGATTAAAGCCTTGAGTTCCCAAAGGAGCCCCTCTCTTTAGGGTCCTTCTTGATCCATCTCCTTAGAGATTTCTTTCCTCCCCAAATAGCTGCCAACATAGGGTGGGCCTTGTTTCTCTTCTGCTTTAAAGGGGCTCTTTTCTCAAGAAGAAACCAGGAATGGTCTAATAAAAAGAAGCCATTTATACTTCTTGCCCATTATAATGGCTATAATAAGAAAACAGAAAATAACAAGTGCTGACAAGGATGGGGAGAAAGTGGAACACATGTACATTGCTGTTACAGATGTATAATGTATAAATGGCAAGAAACAGTTTGACAGGTCTTCAAAGGCTAGACACAGAACTACCATATGACCCCACAATTCTATTCCTCAGTGTACATACCCAAAAGAATTGAAGACATATTTTTCAAATAATTACAACTACATGCATGTTCATAGCAATGCTAGTCACAATGAGGTGGAAACAGCCTGAATATCCATCAATAGATAAATGAATAAATTGTGGTACATCCATACAATGGAATATTACTCAACAATAAAAAGGAATGAAGTACTGATAGCTGCTACAGTATGGATGACTCTACAAAACACGATGTTAAATGAAAGAAGCCAGACATAAAAGGTTACACATTGTATGATTCTATTTATATAAAATATCCAGAACAGATATGTGTACAGACAGAAAGCAGGCTATTAGTTGCCAGGGTCTTGGGGGAGAGAATGATGGGCAGGAACCTCTTCTTAGGGAAGGGGTTTCACTTTGGAGTGATGCAAATGTGTTGGAACTGGATGGAGGCAGTAGTGACGCCACACTGTGAATATATCATATGCCACTAAGTTTTCACTTTAAAATGACCAATGACTTTTACCTCAATGACCTTTCTTTTTTTCACTTTTTATTGAATTTACTGGGGTGACATTGGTTAATAAGATTATACAGGTTTCAGATGTACAATTCTATAACAACACCTGTATATTGTGTTGTGTGTTCACTACCCCAAGCTAAGTCTCCTTCCATCACAATTAATACCCCCATACCCTGTTCTATCTCTCCCACCCCCTTCTTCTCTGGTAATCACCATGCTGTTGTTAAATGACTTATTTCTCTAAAGAAAATTTTTTTAAATGAACCCACTTAGGCCCACTTAGTGTAGACAAAGAATCCTCAAAGTTTCAAGTCACAAAATCCACTGGGGTTTTGTTTGTTCCAAAGCCCAACAAGTAATGCAGGGCCTCTGGCCTTGTCCTCTTGCCACTGCTCCTGCTGCAGATCAGAGGACGTCACTGCTGATCTGTGGACGGTTGAAGGTGATCGTCCAGGATTCAGGTACCCACCATTCTAGACTCCTGCCTCAAAGCTAGTTATCTTGCTTGTACTTTGTATTTATAGTAGAGCATACTTTAGTCCTTTTTACCACAGTAGAGATCAAGAAAATTACATTTGGAAGTGTTTAATCTTCCTCTAAGCTTACTCAATCACTGAAACCAGAAGCCTAGGATTGTGGATGACGTAATTCAACTGGGCAACTGGTCTCCAGTTCTAGTTCCTTTTCCAGCTCTGTGTCATCAAACAATTCATTTAACTTCTCTGAACTTCAATTCATTTAACTTCTTCATTCACAAAAGATAGATAAAATTTTCATCATACTTATCTGCATGGTTATTTGAACTGTCAAAGTAGTTTGCAAATACCCAACTACCAAGTCCTATCAGTTCTCCCTCTTAACATTTTGAAAATCCATCTATTTCTTCTCATTTTCACTCCCCTGGTTCCTGAGAGCATATTATCTCACACCTGGTTGACCTTAACCTTCTAAGGAAAGCTACTGTTACTTCCTTGTCCTTTCCTGAGCATCCTCCTCTCTGCCACCAGATGACCTTTCAAAACTAAATCTAATGATGCCACACCCCTGCTGAAGCCCCCTTTCCGGTTCACCATGACCCTTAAACAAGGCTTCCGGACCATTCAGGGTACAGTCCCACCTTATCTTTACCATTTTCTCTCAGTAACATCTAACTTTCACTTTCTTGAACATACCATGCAGACTGAAAGTTTCCTGATCTCTCCACCTTTCCCAGAGCCCCTCTACCTGCACTACCACCACCTTCACAAATCCATTACCTGGATACATTCTATCACATTCTATCGCAAGGTTTCAAAAAGACATTGCCTCTTTCAGGAAGTTTTCCATGATGCCCCCCGCCCCCG
>PVKM010028972.1:0-18001 GCA_004027735.1 Carollia perspicillata
TTGTTTCTGAATCTTCCCAGGGTAATTGAAGACTATTTCATTTCTATTCATCACCATATCGGTTTAGCTGTTTCGAGTTACATAATGATTTTACCTTTGAAGTTAAAGGTCAACCTCAGGGCAAGGACCACTTTACGGGGAAGCTGGAAATATAAAGAAGTGTGAATAAAACTGTTCATGACCCTCTGAGTCTCCGTGAGCCAGGACTTAAGCAAGAACGTGACGGATGTCAAATACACACTCACTTCGACAGGTCATTATACATGCCGCCCAACCGCCCACACCATGCAACAAAGCAGGTGGCCCCGGGCCCGGGGTGCGGAGCTGGAGCCACGGTGAGATGATCGCATTTGCATGGAGGTCTCAGAGGAGCACAAAGCCCTGCGTGCCCCTCATGCTGCACCACAACCCCCAGCTGCGTTCTGCCAGATTGGAAAGGGAGAGACTGCATCCCCGGGTCCACAGACAGAACAGGGAGGCTGGAGAGAAGATCGGTGTCTGACTGAAAGCCTCGGAAAACACTCAGAAGTGTTCTCTGGCGTGACATTTGCACACCGCTGTGCTTCTGTTCTTTAACAGAGAGCACACCGCCGCCCAGACACCCGGGGCGGCCTCGGAAAACAATTTCATGCGGCTTTGACTTTCAGGTTTATAGGCTCTCAGAAAAAAGTTCAGAAGTTCAATTTGATGACATAATAAGAAGTTCAAAGGGTCACGTACTCTCAGTGAAAGTAATACCATGAAATTAAAACATGTAGCTTATTTTTCCCTTCCACACGCTCAGAGCCACTTCTGTTTCTAGATGGACAGAAAGTCTCAGGGAGAACGCTGCTTGGGAGTAGTCCCCGTTTCACTGTACATGAAATTTTCAAAAGGAGAATGGAGATCGAAAAGAAAGGTGGGGAGAACTAAAAGCCCCGAGGTCGTACAGAAGTGAAAATACAGGGATCCTGTTAGCCTTCAAATGCAACCCCGAAAGCACAAGGCCACAGGCATCTCCAGGCCCCTGACCAGCTTCCAGAAAGCCTTTCACCGAGAAAAACTCTGCTGTGAGAACGGCTCCCTCTCCCAAACGGGGCCCGTGGTGTTTCGTTTCCACCAGCCACGGTTCGGGTCTGCACCCTTCCGAGTGCACCCAGCAGGCTCTTCGGAATCCCCGTGTGCACACGGGCAGCACAGGGAAGGCAGCGGGCGGAGGCTGCTGCTGGACTTCGAGGTCACACTCCCAAAACACCGACAGCGTCAGTGGCACTTGCTTCCTCGACTTTGCCGAGTTGTTTTGTGACCCAGGTGAAAGTGTAGAAAGCAGTTTAACAAAGTAGCATCTAAAGAGTGATGACGTCGCTAAATTTCGTCTAGAAATGGAACGTGGATGAGGGCTGGAGTCAACCTCAGGCTTGTCCGCCACTGCACCGATACGTACATGCCAGTTTTGAGAACCAAATATCCTTACACGTTGGAGATCCTTGGAGCAGAGGACTCCATTTCTGGAGCATCTCGACAGCTGAATTTCGAGACTCGGAATACGAGAAGAAGAATGTGGCGCAGGTCCCGGCTCTGGACGATGGGCCAAGTGGATGCTAACAGTAGCGACCCTGCCCTGTCACTGGGATTTGCCCCAGCGTGGGGGTGTGGGCCGATAGTGAGATGATTTCACACCGTCATGGAGCCCACTTCTGTAGCTGGAGATGCCCCCGCCCCTCGAAGCCTCATCCACAATTCTAGAATGGGGGACTCTGTTGTCCCGCACAGGCTTCCGTGAAATTTGTTTGGATTCTATGAGTCCTGTGACAACACGTGTAAAATTGTGTGTGTGAGAGTGTGTGTGTTTCTTTGTGGAAAACCAGTGCAAAACCTTCCTCAAGATTTTCAAGAAAATTTATACTGAAACCAAAGGACAGCTAAGTGTGTGTATTTGCTGGGGGCAGTGTGGCCCAGGAGAGCTGAGCGCCACCAAGGCACTGAGAAATTCGTGCCCTAGTCTCAGTCTATGACAAAGCGATTGTTTGACCTGAGGCAAGTTACCTAATCTCTTCATGTCTCAGTTTTCTCAACCACGAAACAGGTGACTTAATACCCTGCACCTGCCTTTCTTAGCTCACAGGGCAATGGGGAGGATCAAATAAGAATGTGTTAGGTGACCCTTTGCATCAGTGTGTGCTGCACGTGGGTGGCTTTTGGCTGGACCCCCTTTCCGCTCCCCCATAATATACCCACTATGAAAATTCATCCATCACTTGTGGAAATTCCCCACCCACCACTACGTGACACTGCCTTCCTCGGGTTAAATTCCATATTTTATAAAATGCATTGCTTAAGTATGGAGACTGCCACTAGGCTCATCTCTTCTCTACTCACTCAATTCTCATCTGCCTACCACCCAGGATCCAGCTCCCGTCATTGCCCAGGGAGTCTTTCCTCCAAGGCCACACCCCCCCTTGGGGCCTCCCCAGATCTCGGTCCAGGACCTGGGGTCTGTATTCCGGAGCTGCCCGTCAGCCTGTCTGGACAGTCAGCACCTTCTCCTAGCTGCTTACTCGATAAGCCCCAACCAGCGCACGGGGCCATGCGGCAAAGCAGTTGTTGAATAAGAAAATTAATGTTAACTGCACTTCTATGAAAAATTTACATAATACCTGCTGCAACATCGCCAGAAAATATGAAAGGTTTCTGCAGTTTTGCTATGAGGGGTATACAAAGCATATGCGACCATACAGCCCATGGTTTTCCAATAGAGAACACCTTATGTGTCTTATATTATATTTTAGTTATGTTCTGTAGCTAATCTCCCAGTGTCTTATTTTTCCAGGCAAAAATAGTTCCCTAAAAATGTCAGGCTCACTTATTTCTGAATGAATTCTTCCTATTTCCAAAAGCCCATTATTTTCACTTGAAAATATTATGTTCTGCCTTGGCATCAAAGTGCCTGTTATACCCATTTGACACCTTAGACACATTCGAATTTAAATAAAGAGACACTCGAGATTAAATCAGATTTTTAAAAACTAAAACTAAAAGCAGACTGCGTATCTCGGTCACTTAAACTGCCTACGATGATCTAGTGTGACCTAGTCCCTAAGTCCCTCTCTCCCAGGGATCACTGGACTGTAGAGAGGAAGTGACAGTAAAACAGCCTCAGGTAGAAGCTGGTGGCCAGTGCGGGTTAGAGGTGACCCCTTCTTCTGGTCACCTGTAACTGTGTGCTGCTGGAAGCCTCGCTCAGGTCCCTGTGCTACCAGCCTGTCAAAGGCCAGCGGGGGACCCTCTGGCAAGGCGAGACAGGCTGAAACTCTTCACACGGGATTCACTCCTTCCCTCGTCCACACTTCAGGACCCTAGCAAGCTGGATGGCACCTCAGCCCAGCCCACTTTGCCCTGGTTCACCAATCAGCAGACCTTTCCAGACGCTCTCTCTCTCAAGGTCTGTTCCACCGACTTTCAGCCTCCTTTTGAAAATGCCCAGAATCCTTCCACCAGGATGCAGAGGAGCATCCGTTTCAAGCATCTCGGTTTAAAGGTAGTGAGAAAGACGATGTATCGGCATGTTGCTGTAATATTAGATATAGAGCTGTAAGCTCTATTCAAAAGAAAATGTGTTTCATTTTATTAATTGAGCATCCCTGGTTTTGACAAAGAATTCCATGTTTTAAAAACTCACCACGACCCAATACTTTTGCTTTGGAGGAAGAATACTTCCAAAGAAATAACTTAATTTTGAAGAGTGGAACCTCTAAGTTTTCTCTGATTTTGAGGATAGGGCCACCCCAAGGAGACCAGAAAACAAAGGAAAGAGTAAAAATAAATCCCAGGGCTTAAACTCAACGTGAGCAATGAAGCTCACCTTAGCGAACTCAGTTCAAGAGAGCATGGCCAGTTAAGTTATTTGGGGGTTGTGAAGAGAAAGCTATAAATCCATCACTTGACCTCCTAAGCGACCACACTCTGCTTTTTTTCCTGTGAAATTAGCAGGAACACTTGCTGACCTACCAGGGTCTAAGGCTTTCTCTCCTGCAGTAGGGTAAGGCATTTTCCCTCTTCTCCTGACATTTACCCTCCATGATATTTGTTCTAGCTCTGACTTTCCCAACGCCGAGGGCCTTAAAGGCAACGAGGTTTCAACCACACGACGTGCTGTTTTTGCCTGGATGTCCGATGTCTTTGCTCAGACTGTCTCTGTTCTGTGTTCTCTTGTGGCATAACAAGAATATCCCCTCCCCGCCCCATTACTCAGCATGAAGACAATCTTCATATGACCTACCTAAGTATATGTAGGAGCTAAAATTCATAAGTATTTTAGTTGTTGCAGAAATACTAAGGCCTGATAGTACCAATTTAAAAATTGTATCTTCATTCTGAACATGTTATTTTTTCTAAATTCTATTGAGGTTGATTAGAAGAATATTTAATTTTAATATCATTTAGGACATTTTCACGTAAATAGTATTTTTTTCCCATCATGGATTTCAAAATTAGTTTGTGAACCTCTGAAGAACTCTGACAATCTCAGAACTATAGGTTTTCCACTCTTGTCTTTTCATATAGTATATTTATGCACCTTCTTTAGCCAGGAAGAGCTGTGTTTTCAAACCCCCATGGCAAAAAAAAAAAAGACCTTCTTCTGATAACCTCTATCTCTACGTCACAGGAAATACAATTAGAAAAGTAAGAATAGTAAATTGTGGGTGGCATTCAAATGTTGGCAAATATGATTAGAACTTATCCTTCCTAGAATGAAGACCTACTTCCTTCCATTCATTCAGAAACATGTCTACCAAAGAAATGGACATAATTTCTTCTCTCACGGAGCCTGCACTCTACTGAAAGGCAACTCAACTGCACAAATAACTATACAATTACAATTATGACAAATAAAGGAGAGGCATGTTGTGATATAAGAGCAAATAATATAAACTCGCCTTGCGTAGGAAGGTTGGAAAAAAACACCCTTAAGAAATTAACATTTAATATAATATCTGAAGTACAACCAATATTTAGTTTTTAAAAAGGAACTACGGGAAGCTCATGGGCCTGTAAAAAGACCAGTACGGCTAGAGAAAATAGACCAGACGGAGATACAATTCAACAGGAGTTTGCGAAAAAGAGAAATAGGTGTTACAGCTGGTGCCTTATAGGTCAAGTTGAGAATTTAGTGTTCGTCCCAAGAGCTATAAGGACTTTAAGAAACAGGGAAAGGGGATGGCGTACTAGGAGGGCGGGAGAAGGAAAACAGAAACATGATTACATTTGCACTCTTGCAAAGATTCTTCCAGTGGTGTGTGAAGAGCAGATTTAAGACGTAAAAGGCGAGAGGAGTTGAGGTAGACCAGTTACCCGGCTCCTGCAGAATCTCGAACAGGAATGATGTCAGTATGTATTAACGTACCTGCAGTGAAATTGGAGAGAAATGAACAGATTTAAGAAACACGTGGGTGACAAAGCCAACAGGAATTGGGAATGGATGGCTAGTGAGTAAGTTGTACGGTGTTTAAAAAAACTCAGGTTTCTGACTTGAACCAAACTTGAATTCCGTTTCCCGAGATGTAGAACATTGGAAGAGGAACCAGGTTTCAGGCGAAACACAACGAGATAGGACTCGTCAAGTGTCCGTTTCAAGAGCCCCTGAGAGCAGCAGCACAAAAATAATAGCCTTTCATGCAGACTAATAAAGCGCAGGTTGGCTGGGTGAATTGGGTATGGTAATAATGGAAATAATAAAAGCAGATAGAAAGCTATTGTAACAATTTATGTGCCAGATATCAAATAGAAAGGGCAGACTAAATAAATAAGAAAAATTAATGAAAAAATTTTTCCTTATACATTAAAATGTGATTGCATTTAGCAGATGATTTGCAAAGAGGAAGGGGGAATGAGTGGACTATTTAGACAAAGATCAGTTGGAAATTAATTCTTTCTTTTCCTTTGAAATAGGATTATCTTATAGAAGAAATGGAATTCTAAAGTGCTTTACTGGATAATCGCCAATTTAAATTTTAACAAATTAAAATATAAAGAATATTTTAAACGTAGGCTGTGGTTTGAAGGCCACAGCAGGGAAAAATTCAACCAAGCCCGTAAAAGGTGTTACCGTTGCCTCTGCTTCCCAGGTTGTCCCCTCGCTCATCTTCCCTGTTCTCCCTGCGCCTCCCCGCCCCTCACTAGTCCCTTCCGAGGGACCTCTGCGGCCTTAAAACAAAATATGACTCACAGGCACAAAAACAAACGCCATGTGTTCATGGAGTGCGCCTGGTCAAGATCCACTGAATTTGTGTTATTATATGAAATTACTGAATGTTCTTGAATTTTAAAAACAAATTGGTGATTTCCAGGAAGCTCACAAGAAAGACGTTCCTATCTGGGTGAAAAGAACCCAGCCTGGGGCATTGCCGTGCTCTGACTTTTAGGGTCCATGTGAAATAGTGATGCCTGGACCGATGTGGCCACCTGTCGCCAAAGCCAGAATGCCGATGGTGACAGGAAAGACAAAAGGAGCACGGTGCTCGGTGACGTGGTTATGACACTCAATTTTTAAACTCTGGAATGTCTCATGTCCAAATTGTTTCTCTTGTGAGATGATAAATTTCCTAATTGTTTAAAGCCATTTTGCTGCTTCTGGAAGAATCTTGATACAACTTGATTCACATAGAGTCACTTTTTAATCCCTCCTGCTAGAACTCAACTTTTCCATGGCGACATTTTTACCAACTGACTATTTTTTGAATAATAATCAAAATGACTTAAAATTCTTTCAAAACAAGTGTCTTTAATCCATATAGACGTGGTCTAGGAGAGAAGAGTATGAACATACATAGAAAGATTATTACAAAACCATAACATAAAATTAAAAATGACCCAGTGAAATTACTCAACACCACCAACTCAGTTTCTAATCCGCTGTGAATTATTATTGCATGTGAACTTTTATCACGAAGCCATTAACTATCAATTCTACCTACCCTGAATGACATTTTACCTATTACTTATTCCTCTATTAGGCTATACATAGACAATATTTTGTATGTTTGATTAAATTCCAAAAGATCAGATAAAATTGAAGTGAGAGGTAAAAGAAATTCTACAGTCCGGATTGTCCAGGAAATTTCTAAGGTCATGAAATGAATATTTAAATAAAAATGAATCTTCAAATGTATGACAAAGACATATATTTATATATTTATTCAAGATATTGTTGATTATTTAAAACCTTCTATTGTTTTATCCTAAAAAATAAGCCAACCTGGAAACATTTCGTCTAAAATGTATCAGATCTTTGGAAGATGTGGTACTACAGGTAGACAGATAAATAACTGGTCAAATACACTTCAACTGTGTTATGTTTTATGACGATAGAAGCAAAAACAGTTGTGAACTTTGAACTATTTCTGGGTATTGGAATTTTTTAAATGAATTATGGTTGTGAGATTTAATGTTTTGAAAAGCATGTTATTACACAAATATAATAATTCAGCATCGTTCCTCATATGAAATGTAAGAGTTTTGAAACTAATTTAATAAAATGAATTCTATTTATTTGATAAGCTATTGACATGTACGAGTAAAAAGCCAAGTGTAACAATTAATGCACCAGTCGGATATACTCTTAGTAACAGCGACGACCTGTCGATATATCTATTTAACCACTAATATGCTTTTTCTGCAAAAGTTTAATTGTACTGTTTAAAATGTATTTTTCTATCCTTTAACTTTTTAAATTAAAGATAACACTGCCAGAGTACTGCTGAGCTCGTAAATGAGCGCAGATGGAAATGACATCATATGTCTTTCTAAACTGAATGTCACCTCTCTATAAAAGACAAAAACCCTTTTGAAGTGTTCCTAGAATCATCCAATAGCATACCTGTGACTCTGAGACAATGGCTGCCAGGGAGAAGACCGCAGACCTCGTGTGAGCACAACGAAAGGGTACCTGGGGCTCCGTCCTTGGTCGGACACTGTCCCCTGTAGCAGACTCACTGGGTCCCATCCAGGCGCCCAGGCCTTATCACTGCACTGCGGGAAAGCTCGGAGCCTCAGGGGTCTGAGGAGCACCCGAGCATATCACAGCCTGTTGGGCCACGTGCGGGGTGGGACAGAGGTGTGTCAGCCTCCCAGCTTCCTGGCCTCTTGGGGACATAATTCCGATGCCTCTGCTCTATGCAAACCAACAAGGTCTGGGCGGGATTAAGATCCAGTCACCCACAACGGCGCTGGCCGGACCAGTCTCCCTTTTTGGAATTCACCTCTTTCCTGGGTCTTTTCCTCGGTTGTCTCCCGGCATGTCCTGGGTTCCCCTTCAAAAAAACTGTTTACACTGCTATCCCATCTCTGTGTCTGCTCCTGAAGAAAGCCGGCCTACAGCATCACATCATCTGGGCAGAAAGGAAATCACAGTTTTGAAGTTTAAAGTATGGCTTTTAAAGGGCTCGGTCTGTGAAACGGCGCTGCCATGAGAAGAAAAAAACGGAAGGAAGGCCACGGGGTGGGGATGGGAGCACAGCAGGCTGGAGGGAAATGGAGCAGGAGATAAATTTCAACTGAATTTAAGGGAAAAAGCTGCTCCAGTGAGCAGGCCCTTTAGACGATAAAAGAAAACGTTTTCGGCACAGTGGAGGGAGTCCTATTGTTCGAGGTGTTTAAGCCCCGATGCAACAGTGTGTTGTAATAACAATGACAAATGGCAGCGGAGAGACGTGATAACCTAATAGGTCTTTTCTGGCTCTGATATCTATGATTGCATGATTTGATTCAAACACGGTAGTTTACTGTATCTCGAGTGTGTAATACACTTCAATTGTGAAGTGCTACAATTTCAATACTAATATGTTTCAAGTGACAGATGTTACCTAAGTACCTAGTAGAGTTGTTCAAAACGCTACAGAAAAAAACCTTCCTCTCATGAGTATGTTTATATACACCCCCGATTCCCCATCAGGCAGACTGCGTGCCCATGAGCAGTCGCCATTCGTTAACAAGACCCACCTGCAATCTTTTCAAAGCTGCTGCGTCCCACAAAGACATGAAGACACGGGTCTTGCTAGTTTCATGCAAAATCACACTCGTCTGCACCGAAACACCAATCAAAGGGCGCGCAATCATTGCACCTTCAGGAGACCTCTGTCTCCATCACCGTCAAAAGCGCTGCCCTGAGACAAAAACAGTGCCTCGGTGAGGCTGGGCATTTGCACACTAGGTCCCTGTCGAGTGGCACAACACGCGTGGCTGGGTGTGGAAACCTGGCAGGTCTGTCAACCCAGCCAAAGTAAGGAGCAGAAAGTCCTCCAGCAACCCTCTCGGATTCAGTCCATATGTTGTTGGGGTTTTTCCAGTTACGAAACATAATTCTTGAACCTACAGGTCTCCTCTGGATCACTAGCGAAGGGAAAGGGAAAGGAACAGTGGCCAGCGGCACGGCCTCCATCTCCACGCACGGAGCTTCTGCGGGAGGAAGTAGGGCCTCCCCTGACGGATGATGAGGAAAGAGGCCCACTGACACGGCAACCTCAGAGAGGCCCGGATGTAGGCGGCGCAGAGCAACTCTCCCCTAGGAACATCACCGTTTGAATGCTCCCCTGCGTCGCTGCTAACGTTCCAGAACGTGTAAGAGGAGCAAAATGAAAGTGTACCATGTTTCTCAGATCCATAGGCTGGTTTACTAGCTTTTCACTTGAATGAGATCTTTCACTTCACAGAAATAAATGAGTTAAAAGTGCCTGTTCAGGGACAGGGTGTTGGTGCAGACTTGGTTGAATGGGTTCTCATGCCCAGTTACCAGGCAGATATGAACAGGAAGCTTCCAGTCCCTTCCTTGAAAGCAAGACAGTGAGGCAGTCGTGAAAAATGGCTGCGATTTCTTTGACGCTTCTTTCACAGAGAAGTGGAGTCTTCATCCCCTCTCGTGAATCTGGGTGTGCTTGTGACCGAATACGTCGGGAGTGACGCTCTGTAGTGTCCACAGCAAGGTCATAAAAGTGCACTCATTTTCCGTCATAATTGCAGGACCGTAGCTCTTACAGTCCTGAGACGCCTTGTCCAAAGTCTACTGTCCTGAGGTCCCCAGGGCGGGAGGAAGCCCAAGCCACACGCAGAGGCCACACTGCAGGCGCTCAATCCCACTGTGGCCAACTTGAACCACGCTAACATAGACGTTGGACAGGGGAGTCAAGAAATCTCCAGATTACTCTGGCTTCTAGTCACTTGAATGTGCCCAGCTCAGGCTCCAGACATTGTAGAGGTGGGACAAACCATCTCTGTCACAGCCCTTTCTGAATTCCTGACCTACAGAATAGCGAGCAAAGTGAGATGGTTGCCGTCTGAGACCACCAAGTCTGATGGAGCTGAGAATGCATGATTGGAAGGGAGGAGGGAGGAGGGAGGAGGGAAGGGGGGGGGAATGATGGAAACGGGGAGGGGGATAGCAAGAAGAAGGCAGGAAGGGAGGAAGGAAGAGAGGGAGTGAGGTGGGGAGGGACTGAGGGCAGAGAAGGAAGGGGAAGAAGGGGGGGCACAGGGGTAGCCCGTTGGGAAGAATGACGAAGCCAGGCCTTCTTCACGTCCGTCCCTGCTGATACTGACAATTTCCATTCTCTGTTTAGCTTTGCCTTCCTCCAAGAGAATTGTTCAACTTAAATGCAAATTGAGTAGTTAAACAGGGATTCTTCAAAAAATGAGGAAAAGAAGGAGAATTTTCTTTCTTTTAGGGAAATCTAGATTGAATGATACATATTAACTATAGAGCAACTTGTTAAATAGCGAAACAAAGAATAGGGGAGGAAGAAGCAATTGTAAATGTGGGCACAAATTATTTCTTCCCCAAAAGAAGAATGACGATTAAAACTCAAACTTGCCAGTAGGTCTGTCCCACCAGAGCCAGTGAACTTGAAGCAGGACAGTTAACAGCCAGTGTTTCTTGCCAAGCCAAGTCCACCAACACACACTTAACTTTTTTTTAAAGACGCGTGTATACGCATTTACCTTCCTCCTGCCAAAATATTTTTATACCTCTGACATATTTTTTTTCATCACTGACTGTTTCAAGCTATTAGGCCATCATAGGCCATAATCATACATTTTTTCTTATGGACAATTTCAAACATTTCAAAGAAGGGAGAATTATTGCATGAACTCCCTAATACCCGTCACTCATCCAAAGATTACTGACATTGGCCAGACATTTTCATTTTAATTCTCTTGAGCTAGAATTTCTTGGTTATACTAAGTCACTTTTGGTGACCCATCGAGACAAAAAAATTGTAACTCTCCAAATTGAGGGTTTTCCACCATGGGTCCAAAATGAACCCATGATCATTTTGGAAAATTAAACAAATGTACAACAAATCTGTCTTCATACCTAACTGGAATTTTATTGCCATTTTAAATTTAATTTCAATTATAATGAAAGAATTATCCTATCAAATACACTGTTCAAAACTGTGTATAACTCAGTCCCAAGGCCCCTGACTTCACTCTTACCTCTGCCTGCCACACACCGCTAATCCAACCTCCAATTTAGAACTGCTATTCTGAATATTTATTTCGAATACCTTCTTAAAAATAGAATAGCAATATTTTAATCCTCACTTTATAAGAACTCCCAATAACTCTGAGGGGTAGGAGCAGGCCTTTGAAAATGCAGCAAACACGAGCAGACAAGTCTGCTCGTGGCCCACGGCCCGGCGTCCAGGGAGGGTGACCTGAGCGGGTTCCAAGGAGCACAAGGGCCACGTGACGAACCAGCACCGACATTTCTAGGGGGTGTCATCGTGAATCTGCATCTTACGACTGACTACACATTACAGATACCAGTCACTGTTCCCTTCTCAGCGTGTCCTTCTGCTCCCCCGACCTTATTTTAGCACAAAATAAAAGGTAACTTGCAATACCAGCCATCGATTGAACTGAAATAATGTAGGCTACTTCTCGGCCACAGTAAACAGGGGTCGAGGGCAATTTAGTCCACACGAGTCTTCTACAATCATTGGGAGCTTAATTACTTCTTTGGTTCTCCTCAAACTTGCCGGTGTTCGAGTGACCTTTCCAGTGCCTGAGGCAGGAGCTATGACCTACCTTTCGAGTCAGCGGCCTTGTCATCGAGACTCCCCAGACCCTTCGGGGAGAGTTTGCCTCGCAGGGGCTCGCCGCTCTCCCACAGGTGTGGCACTCGAAGGACGCGTTGAAGGTTTCTCCACTTTCAAACACACGTAGTGACAGACAAGCAAAGGACCTTTGACTTCAGTGTTTCCCTATCAAATATCATTTACTGTAGAAGGTGGTTGACTATCGAGAACAAAATATTTGACAAATCTTTGGACAGGAAAATGGCACCTTCCTGTGGAGGCTGACCTGGAGGTCAGGGTCACAACAACCATTCACTTCAATTTGCCCATTAAGATTTTTGTGTGATCTTGACATTCAGCACAGTATCAAGGGGCTTACAAGGTAGCCGTTTATGAAATGGTATTTAGACAATGTGAAATAATTTGGTCATTGCCCAAGTCTTACGTTTTTGTCTTTCTTTATTCAGCTAAGGGCCTATTGCCCTACTTTGTTCAACCGCCCAAGAACCTGACGATCTCCGAGTTGCGATTTGTGTTGAAGGGTGACGTGCTGACTAGGGTTAGGAGCCAACCAACACTTTGTTACCTTTCGTCTGGGAACAGCACAGAACATAAACGCAAAATCCCCACTAGGAGGGGCAATGCACGCCTGTCTCAGTTTCACTATTCCAGCATCCAAACTCTCTCTTTTATTTTTAATTCTGGAGCACATTCTACCTCCGGCTAGGAGAAGGAAAGGGACCAGAATCTATCTCCTCTCACTCATGCAAAGCCAAGGCACGTCCAGTGACTTAACTTTGGCCACCTGAGGGCTCCTTCCAGAACCCTGATCACAAAGGGAGATGAAGGACCTGTCAGAATTACTTAGGACACCCGTCCCGGGAGAGGGCTTCCAGCAGCGTGGACTATTTCTATCCGGTTCTCTCTAACTCATATGAAAACAGCTCAGTGCACCTTTCTCAGGAAGAATCAGGGCAGCCCAGTGGGCTGAGTTTCGTGGATTCTTCTTCCAGGTTCCGTAATCTGACTGTGCGTGCTGTCTTTCCTTCAGCGTAGCTGCACCAGCTTCTAAGCCAGCAGTCTCAAAGCGTGGTCTTGTGACTCTTTGATGGGTCCCTGAGATCTTTTTACAAAGTCCCCAGTATAAAAATTACTTTTATAATAATACTAAAATATTATTTTCCTTTTTCGTTCTTGTTATCTCACAAAGGTAGAACAGATTTCTGCCAGTAAACCGAAGCATATACCAATGTCCAGCGGACTTCTAAGTGAGATGCTAAAGAGATTGGCAGGTATCTTGTAATAACCAACTTCTGTTTTTTTAAAAAAGTTATTTTTAATGACACATTTTATCAGTTTGAGCTATGAAGAATGATGGGTTATTGATTATATGGAGAAATTAATCACAGTTAAATTAAAACAAAACAAAACAAAAGCAACAATAACAACATTTCTTGGTTTCCTCAGTAATCAAATATACGGCTACTGAGATCCTTTCCTTTGTAATTTCCGAAGCTTTTATAAAAGAGTTACTGAGAAAACAACATAATTGGATTAAAGATACACTTTCCTAAACAATAAGCTATAGCCACCATTTGGAAAGGTGCCTGCTTTATTCTCTTTTCATTTCAGATACCCTCACTCTACCTGCCTTCCTGAAGTGTTACTTGATTTTTCCAGGGAGTCAGTCCACGGAAATCGTGCCAGCATAGAAAAACGCCCTGAGAGAGTTCATTTAAGATCTCTTTTACCAAATAGTTCTACTAAACTGTTCGATCATCTATGTTGCTATGACAGAGGAGGAAAAAAGATACCTATGGTTATACTAGAGGAATCGGAGATAAAAAGTAACCCAAGTTTTTTTAAAAAGAGGGGTGGGGCAGGGGGTCCGAGTGTGACTGCATTCTCAGGTCTGAGGCATACCGTGACAGTCATCATGACATACACTGAATAGGCAAGAATAGCAATATAATGACTTGGTGTTGAAACAACTTTTGACTACGTCTAAAGTTACAGCAACTTTGAAACTTAACACATTTTTAATTTGTTACCTATAAGAGTCAGTTTTCCAAAGAATTATATGTTTGAGTAGTTGCCATCTAAAACATAAATTACTACAAGTTGTTTTGTTCTTGTTTTAACAATAACTTTCAAATTTCAAACACTATATTTTAAATGAAATTAGCTACTATAAAGTCTTCGTAATTTGTAAAAGCACTCAAAGACCAGAAAAGTCTGTCGCTCCAGCCCCAGGATCCACATCATAGTCAAACGCACACATTTGGTTGGACAAGGGTCAAGAGTTGGGCCTTTCTTTTGTTCGTCGATTTTCCAAACAAGGGCATCATACTCGCTAAGTATTCGTAAACCCGCATCTCTCTCTTCAAAGGGCATCACGGGCATCGGCTCAGGTTCAGAGACGACGCTTTAAGTCTCTGTGTCAGCAGCGCAGAGATTCCCAGTCCGAATGCCCCGGGAGCCAGCCCCCTGCTGCCTCCTCACTGGGGGGTCGGACTGTGGCAGTGCTTTCCTCACTGCGAGCAAAGCTGCCGTACGCCCTCTGCTGATGGAGCTTCACCAGTGGTCCTCATTTCCTCAAGACAAGTCCCCCCCAAAAATGTATGAAAGTTAAATTTTTGAATATTTAATATTAATAGGTATTGGTAGATCCATTTCTATTGAGATCACAGCAATTTATACACCCACCAATCTATAAGACCACTGGATTACTCATACCCTTGCCTGCAAATGGTGTTATCACTATTTTACATTTTAGCTCCTTTGGGGAGGAGGGTAAATAATGTTACTTTAGTGTTTTAATTTGCATCAGTGATTAAACTGAGCATCTTTTCTTGTTTGGCCATTTGGATTTTTTTCTATCAATTAACTTTAGCTGTTTCATTTGGATTATATACTATTTTCTTATCAAGAGTAAATTTAAATAATGGTAATGGGCCATGTCGCCACATACGGGAACTATCTTTTACATTCTATCATTTCTCTACTACAATTACCTTTTGATCTGATGCATTCAAAATTCTTAGGTTAGAACTCATGCTTACATTTTTGCTTTATCCTTTTATTATTTTTGTGTGTCCTGTATTACTCAAGAATGTGTCTTTGCATTATTCAAATTTTTCTAGTGACTTTATTATTTTATTTAAGTAAATATTTTAATTGTATTTTATGTTCATGGAAATATTTTGAATGATGGGGGAAAAACACATATAGAAATAAAGTAATTAAATAGTCTTAGGACTAAACACTTGATGTGAACAAAGAAATACCCTGTTTCTGCATGTAGAGATGATATTATAGAAATATAAATTCTCCTGAAATTAATAATAAATATAATTTAACTTTAGTCGGAATTACTGAAGGTTCTGTATTTCTACATTTGGGGTGGGAGTGTTTTTGTTATGAAAACTGGTTAAAGGGATTTAAAAATTCATATCAAGTTTAAATGTCTCAAAGAACCACAAAATATTTATAAACAGTAAAGGAAACTGCCATCACATGGTGCTGTGAGAATTATATTCTGCGCTACGTGGCAGGGAATTTTGATGACTTTTTTAAACAATGATATATCACCAACAACAGTGTTTGGAATAAGAATGGACGAAAGAAGGGAAAGGAAGTGGGGGGAGAGGAGGGGAGAAGGGGGAAAAGAAAAGAAAGGAAGAAAAGAAAGGAAGGAAAGAAGGAAGGAAGGAAGGAAGGAAGAAGATAAGTTATCAAAAATCCTTCTACTCTCTCTGTTTTCAGAAACAGGTCTCCCCATAATCCATTTGCGAAAGTGGGTGGGGAATGGTATACTTGTATCACAGTGTAGGAAAAGCATTTCAAGGGAGGACTTATACTTTAAATTTGTTTCTGGTTTTTCTCTATTATAAATAAGGTGAGATTAATCGTCAGTTCACAATTTTTTGTTTCTGTGTCTGATTATTTCTTAGGAACAGATCCTTAGAATGAGGAAGGCAAATGAATGGGCTAAAAATTAGACACGGTACAGCCTGCGCAGGCACGTTATTTCCCGGAGTGGCTGTTACCGATCTCCGGTCATCCACAGGGTTTCTCCCCGAAAGTTGTCACTGAGGCCTCACCAATATCGATTCAAATGTAACGTAAAAAAACTCTCCCTAAGAAACTGCAAACATTAGTTGGTTTCTTAGGATGGAATTAAAGAGCTAGCAATGGGCAAGAGGAGGCATTTTTACCTCTGATTTTTAAATGATACAAATGTATTACGTTGAAAATTTTAAATTTAAATTAAATTTAAATCGATACCTTGGGAAGAGAAACATGTTATCTGATGGCTCTTTCAAATGTGTGTGGTACTTACACTATCAGCTGGATTTGTAGGTTTTGTGTATCTCGTCCTCTACGACTGTTTTCCTCCTGAGCCCAGTTTGGGATGCTATTGTTTTATGACCGAGTCCTACATAAACTAAAGTTACTCCAGCTTGTCTTAGTAATTGCTGATGTTTTCCAGTCAATTTACCCTCTGCATTTGTCTTAAATTTTTCATTACATTAGTTTTTATATATGATTGAATCAAACAAAATTTCCTTTATTTGTATTAATTGCATGTTAAGAATAGTTTTCGTTACCAATATCAGTTTATAGCCTCAATTTTCTCCCAATTTTGTTTGTTTGTATTCATTTTACATAAACTTCTATAATCTACCCAGAATGCATATGCTAGCAGTTAGAAATCTACCATCTGTTATTATGATTTTTCATACTAGTTATTTCAGCACCTTTTATTAAATAATCAATCACTTCCACTGTGATTAACTACATGCTTCATGGTCATACAGGCTGGTTCAAGGCTGTTCTGTTCTGATATATCTGCTAATTCAAACATTAGTTGTAAGTAGTTTAAATATTTTAGAATTCATAACATATTTTGTATTATAACAAAAACTCCTTATCTGTCATATTTCTCTAGAATAGCCTTACTAATTGGTCCTTCTTACACATGTGCAATTCATTATCGATCCTCACCCCAATTTTCTCCCCAGATCACCCCCCAGAAAACTGTTTTTCTCTAAAAAATCTCCAGATCTGTAGACAACCGAAGTTAATAGCTACCTCCCTTTTACTGTAAACTACTTTAGAATGAACTGACTGACATCTCAAATATAATCGGCCTCCCAAATGCAAATCTAGCATATACTTCTAGAACATATTGTTGAGGCCAGGGTCTTCATATTTTTTAAACATTCGATATTTAAATAACTAAATTCTGATATCAATACAAGTAATGATTATTTATTGCCTGAATCACCATAGTTTACTATATTTTTGCATATGTCATTTTAATCAGTTCACATAAAATCATCAGGAATTTTTCCCTATTTTCCATGAAGAAACGAGCTATGAGGAATTAAATAACTTGCAGATATAGCTAATAATTTACTAAGTTGCAAAAACCAGTCACTCTGACTTCAAACCTCATTTTCATGGAACACAGTGAGCTAAGGAGATATTAAATTACAAAGCCTCTCTCCTGACTTCAAACCACACTCTCCGAGAGACATTAGCTTCCTGTTGGGTCCATACAGTTTCTATTTAATAGGATGGCAAATGTATACATGCGACCCGGGTGAAATTGCCTTCAAGTTTAATGGGAGTAAACAGACAAACTCGAAACCCACATCAGCTTCTGCAGACAGGGTTGGCCGGACAGGCTAAGAATCATAGAAACCAGCTTTTTATTGCAGGTTGGAACTAAAGGTAACATACTGATGTCAGCTGTCCCCGAACAAATAATTTGATAAAACACCCATTTAACCACTCTTATTATTAATTTACTTTTAAGGTCCTTGCGCCATGTGGCACCGAGGAGCGCAACAGACCCCTCCGATTACAGCGAAGTTGACTGGGGCACGCCGAGTGTAAACCACCGGGTCCCCGGCAACGGCAAAATGGCAAATGAAACCCAAACC
>PVKM010028973.1:0-18009 GCA_004027735.1 Carollia perspicillata
TCTTCTGCATCATAACTAACAAACTCTTTTTTTCCTTTTCTAAGCCCAGTAACAACTTTCTGTTAATTGTATGAAATACAATCCCTACTTCTACTAATAAATTATAGCCTTAAAAAGAATGTCACCTGTTCAATTTATATGACCATTTTACTATTAATCAGAACTTCTTCTCAAATGGTTGGTTTTTTCATAGTCACAGAATAAAGGAATTGTTAGAAATTGACCTTGATAATTAGGTACAAAAGATGAAAATTTTTAGTGGTGACAGGATGACAGAATTGAATGATTAACAAAAGAAAAACAAAATTTCTATAAATTTACTATGCTTGAATTTTTCTCATTCATAAGCATGTCACTTTACCACTAAATAAGAATTGTTGAAAATAGATTACTCTGTGATTTTTCCTCCTGTTAACATAGGCATAGATAACCATATGTCCTGCAAGTAGGATTCCGAACTGCGTCCAGAATGAAATAAAGATGGGGGTGCTAATTAGGAGGAGAAAAACATAGGTAAAAATGTTACAAAAAATGCAAATTAAAGTGAGGAAGAATCATATTAGCATGTAAATTTAACAGAATACTATTTATCAAATATCTGAAATTTTTAGTGCTTAAAAAAAAACATAATAGACAAATCTAGTTACAAAGTGTATAATCTGTTAATTACTCAAACTGTAGAACTCCTTAAAAATAAAGACTACTTCATGCTGGCCTTGAGGATTAGGCCTTTTAAATCACTCAAACTGGCATTTTCAGGAACTGTCTTACCATAGGATTTCCTGTAAAGATCTGAAACCTCATTCACAGAAATCTCAAAGGGAAGAGTGAGCAGAACTGTGACAACAGAATTTCAGAACCAAGGACACTGTGGGGCTAATTATGCAAGGATTTGTGACTGTTTTTAAATCTAACTGCTTCATAAAGTGTATCTCTCTTAAAAGTTCAAAGTCTCATGGACACTCCTTGGAGAAGCTCTAATGTTTAGCTTTTAATAAACAAGGGCAGTCACTGTTTGTAATTGTGGCCAGTTCTAAATTTTATTCCTGGCTTCTCTGGATCAGCCAGTTCTCTTTTCTTTTCCAAATGAGCTGTTTCAGTCTTTGAATATCCATTCTTTTTTTTTTTCTTTTTTCTTTTTTTTTAAATTGTTGTTGAGTTACAGTTGTCCCCATTATCCTGTCATTAAGAGTAAATTCCACCTGGCTGGTGTAGCTCAATGGATTGAGCACAGGCTTGTGAACCAAAGGGTCGTTGGTTTGATTCCCAGTCAGGGCACATGCCTGGGTTGCAGGCCAGGTGCCCAGTGGGGGGTGCACAGGAGGCAGCTACACATTGATCTTTCTTTCTCTCCCTCTCTTTCCTCTCTCTAAAAAATAAGTGAATAAAGTCTTTAAAAAAAGAGAAGAAAAGAATAAATTCCCTCCACTCTACACTGAGAAGGTCCAGGGTGGGCCAAGACTATCATGCAGTTGGGTGAGTAGCTGCGCCTCGGCACAACCTATGGGATTCTGCATGTAGTAGGAAAACAAAGCAAAATGAATTGTTGCATAAAAGTTGATCACAGAGTTTCTAGAAAAGAATTCTCTGGGCAAGAATCCTTCTTAATGGACTTGTTTGGTTGTGGAAATGGTTGTGGAGCCCTTCTGAGTATGGCTTGGAAGCTCAATGGCAGGTCAAAGAGAAAAAACAAACCTCTCTAAATAAGACGAAAGAGGGCTTGGGGGACTGAATCAGGGGTTCCAGGGAGGTAAATGAAGGAGGGAACTCAGTTTCTATCTTTGTCAATGGTAACTCCTGCTCTAGTGTAATTTTTCAGTAGAATGGCTAAAATCCAATGAAATTACAATACCAATTTCTAGTGAAGAGGTAGAGCAACAGGAAGTGTCAAAACCGGTGGGAAGGCATAATAGCACTGTCACTTTGGAAGACAGTTCGACAGTTAAACAACAACAACAACAACAACGACAACAACTAAACAGCCCTATCAGAGAATCTAATAATTGCACTACTGGTTATTTACCCAACTAATTTGACACTTTGTCCACACAAACTGGAATAAAAGTGAGTATTGCATCTAACAATAACCCCAACTAGAAACAACCAATATATAATTCAATAGAAGAATGGATAAATACATTGTGATATATGCATACAATGAAATACTCTCCAGTATTAAAAAGGAGTGAAGTCACAAGCTATGCAAAGATATGGATGAATTTTAAATGCATATTTTCAACTGAAATAAACCAACATAAAAATGCTTCAAACTATATGTTTCTATTTTTATGATATCGTAGAAAAGACAAAATTATAGAGAAGGTAAATAGATCAATAATTGACAAGCATTTGGAGTGGGGAAAGGGGTTAAATAGGTTATACACAATGGAGTTTTAGGGCAGTGAATCTATTTTAAATGATAGGATAGCTGTGGATATATGCTACTAGTCATGTATCTATGTACTTATTGAACTTGACAGCTTAGAGTAAATCCTATTGTATGTAAATTTTTTTAAAAATTAGGAGGTCATAGGTTCCATTATAGAATGTCCACTGTAGCAAAAGAATGTAACTGTATTATAAATATAAGAAACACACTTTTATTGGGGTTGAGGGTGGAAAGCTGCTGACCTACATAACTTTGGAAATGAGTGAAATTTATAAGACTAAAAGCAAAGGGAAGTGAACAGAACATTGTACTGTAGTTGCTAAAATTGTTCACATGAAGTTACAAATTTACAATTCTGGAATAACTATATAAGTATCTTGGAATTAAACAATTAAGTAAATGAATGGCAGATGGTAGGAACTAGATCTCTCACTGTTGAATTGGGTGGTGACAACCAGTAAGGAGAGGAGAATAGGATGATCCATGGCATAAAGACAGCAATATGAACTCATGTCTACCTCTGTATAAATATAGATGGTTATACAGAAAAACAATTACAGGGATGCATACATGCAAGAGTTAATATATGCAGATATGTGTCCTTGCTCAGGCCACTGAGAACATCTAAAAGCATGACACCCCAATAATGATGCATACACTGAGTGCCCAGAACTGAGGGTCCTTGGGGAAATGGTTGATTTAAGTAGTGGGGCAGGGAAAATACAGGATGAGTCTGGAGCATCTTATAGTGCCTGATATTAAGGTAGTGCTAAAAAATTAAAATGATAAAATGGGAATCATGGTGGACATATGTCAAAGGGACACAGGGACTGAAAGAAAGAACTTCTAAATGACAAATGACAAATATGGAACAATTTGAGCAGCAAAAAAGTATCAGACAATATTATTTCCAAAGTTTGTTTTATTTAAAAATATTAAATTTATTGGGGTGACATTGGTTAATAAGATTATTTATAAGATTATTTTTAAAAAGAGTACTGGGCCATAACCCAAACTATAAAATAAATACACATGAGTTCATACTGATATGAATAAATGATTGAATAAATAAGAAAATGGGGAAGAATAAACAAATCTCCAGGCAGACAGATTACGAATACTTTATGTAGATAATTTACCCTTGAGGAAGTGAGGAAGGGTGGGGCAGTACCCCACCCTTTCTTAGCTGGGTACCTTTCTTAGTACCCAACTAAGAAAATATGAAAAACAGATGGACTTTAATTAGTAATAATGTATTATTATCAATTCATTAATTATAACCAACATACCATACTAATGTAAGGTGTTGACAGAAGAGGAAGTGGGTGTGGGGGATACAGGGATTTTTTGTGCTCTCTTTGCAACTTTTCCATAGATATAAAACTAGTCTAAAATGAAGAGCTTATAAAATATTAAAAGTTTAGTCCTGAAACTTCAAAATGGTGTTTCTTATAGTGCATTTCTGGATACAGGGACTTGTAAGTAAACAGTATAGACTTCCAATAGAAGCTCAGCAAAATACTTCTTAGTTACAGAGCATTGACTATAATAGGCCATACAATTAAAAGACAAGTGTGGGTAAGATATAAATTTCTGAATGTAGTTCAAAAAGATAGGATAAAGTCATCTTGCCAACAATATATTCTGTGCAGTTCTGTGTCCTAGCAGCACTGAAGAAGAAATCTTATTGCCTAGCACCTATTAATCAGCTTGGTAGGAAATATACAGCGCAAAACATTAGTGTGCTGAGGGCTTTCTTAAGTATTTTAGGAATCATCAAAGTAAAATTAGTATTTTGTTGCACTGCTTGGAGGAAATAACACTTAGTTTGCATTGTCATTATCATCCCTGGCAAGTCTTGTTTGATTTTGTTGACAATTTATTTTGTTACAATATAAGCTATTATTACTTTCCTAAAGAGAGAGAATGATCTATCTTTAGGGAAAAGCCATTTGAGATTGAAATATATGTAACAACAGAGATGCAGAATATCAGGTGGGAAACATGTTGATAAAAGCATGCATAGAAATGATGCCATAAACTTCAAATATTTTAGGTATTATAATCATTAATTTTTTAAAATCTCAATTTTAGCTGGATTATTCACTGTGGAATACACACTTAATCATATGCATATACAATCTGTATAATTGTCAGCAACCTTATTATTAATAGCTGGGACTCTGTTCCTGATCAGTTACTATTTTCATAAGATGTTTGAGATAATGTAGTAGGAAGTGTAGCAAAATGGAGAGGTAGTGACCCTTCCCAAACACCCATACTCACCCAACTGGCTAAACAGCAAAGAGATTGTGTATTGAGCAGCATTTATGAGACTTTTTGCTATATATTATGGTAAGAAGAATATTCATAGGAGAATACAGTCTGTTGGGAAGCAAAGCAACTTTATACGAAATAGCTGTATTTTAAAAATAGCGTCTCTTGGAGGAACTGTCCGATTTACTAAAATGCCCGTGTTTTATTGCTGTTTTCATATCAACATCAATGGGTAAATATAGATAAGTTTCATAATCTAAAATGATATGACTTTCTTAGACATTGTGATTGTTTCTGTGATTACAACATAGCCACTCAATATATAAAAACAGGTCTGTTGTTTCTAATTATAGCTGTTTCTGAACATTTACTTCCTTCATGCTAATTTCATTTGCTGAGTAGAAATAATTGAATTTACTTCTCCTTTCATTTAATATTTGTTTAAGCAAACACCTAGGGATTTCTGACTATAGGTAGAAATATAATGAGATGATTCAAGGTACAGCTTACAAGAAAAACTTGTTTTCATATTTTACTGTTTCTTATATAAAGTTCAAATTTCCCATTTCTTTCTTCATGATTAAACTGCTTTATTTCTTCAGCTATCAGCTACAAATAGTATGAGAAAAACAAGAATTCTGTTTTTGAACAGTGTATATATCAAATAGTCTATATCAAATAGATACAAAGTTTATACACTCAAGGAAATAAATCAATGACATATATTTTGGAGCCAAGCATAGATGGAAAGTATTTACAGTCATGATACTGGATAAGATTACATAGTGACACCTGGCTGGTGTAGCTCAGTGGATTGAGCGCGGGCCTGCGAACCAAAGGATATCGGTTCGATTCCCAGTCAGGGCACATGCCTGGGTTGCAGGCCAGTTCCCAGCAGGGGACACACGAGACGCAACCATACATTGATATTTCTCTCCCTAACCCTTCCCTTCTAAAGATAAGTAAATAAAATCTTTAAAAAAACCCCAAAAGATTACATAGTGAAAAGAGGTCAAAATCAATGAGACACTTCAACATTTGCAGGTCTGACAAAGGACAATTGCCAGTGAGGTGTTAAAAAAAAGTAAGGTATATAAAAGACCTCAAAAAGTATTTGAAGAAGAAGGGACTAGTCAGCAGGGATAAATGCTATTGAATAACCAGAACAGGGAAATCTTGGGACACTGTAAGAATCCTGAAGCAGCTCAGCAAGATGCAAAGTATCAGGAATAGACATATTAAAATCCCAGGTCTATACAGCTGACAAACTTTCATCTGTGCCGGTAATCTGCTACTAACATCCTAATCAAAGACAGCAAGGAGAAGGCTAACAATGAACAATGTGGCATACCCTCTTCAACCTTTAATTAGGTAGTAAATTCAACTGGTCAAGAGTTATTGCAAATAGTGTGTTTTCCCTATGCCCTGTGATTTAAAGAAAAGGATATGTCTGTCCTTACAGTACCCTAAACATTTTTCTGTAGAATTCATTACTTTTATTTGTATTTTCCTCACTCACCTTTGAAAAAATAATATGGTGTGGGGGCTATATGCTGCAGTTGACAACCAGAATTTCTAAGTCCTCACAGCCACTTTCTAGTTGTATGATCTGTACCTCAGTGTCTTTACTGTAAAAAAGGAAAATAATAGGGTATATTTCATGGATTATTGTGAGTGTCAGTAGACTCAATATGTGAAAAGCCCTTAGTATATTTACTATCATTTTATTATTGCCTGGAAATATTCATATGCATTATCTCCTACATTCCTTTCTAATAATGCTTTTCTGACAGACTTGGACCGGGTTAATCATTTTTCACCTCTGTGTGACCACTGTATTGTCACTTATACATAGCTCTTTTCCTGATGTATTTCTTACATGGTTATCTCTCTCACTACATAATGAAGTTAATGAAGGAAAGATTATATTTTAAACATCCTGTATTCCTGCAGCAAAATTATGTGCCAAGCATGTACTCCATCAATTATTGTCATTCCTGGATGCCTGGCAGGACTACTGCGGGGGCAGGGATTTCTCAAAATATGTGTGCTCTGAGATTATGATTCAACAGGAATGTTGGATATTTTTACAAGGTCCATTTATGGCTTTTGTTTTCATGTTCTGGCAAGTTGAGATTCTCTATGGTAGGCACACAATAAATAGGTAAATAAACAAATGAGTTAACTTTCTTGTTGCTGACTATTTATAAGAGGAAACATTCTTATTTTTAATTCACTCTCAGAGACTTAGAGGAAAAATTGCATTTATTGATGATATAGAACCGCTATACATGATCGATTTAGGTAATAGCATTTTTTTTTTCTATTTGAATACTATTATGTATGGCTTTTCAAGTTTCTCTGATGAAGTCTAAATAATCAGTTATAGTATCTTTGGACTTATTTATGAGTGTCGCTGGGTATGATTCCACAGGTTAACCCAAAGAGAGTTTTAATCATGCAGAAGAAAAATTCAAATATAGAGGAAGACTGGCCCCCAGCCTTGACTGTTTTACTGTGTTCAGGAGTTCTTCATTTGAATGTGACAGTTTATATTTATCTAGTCTATCCACTGACCAAATTAGTTAAAATGTATCTGTTCCTTTTATATCTAGGGAAAGAGTATAGGTAGATGATCTAAAAAGAAAACTTCAATGGGTAAAAAAATTTTTAAATAAACAGAAAGTAAAAAAAAACCACATTGACACTGTCAAGTTTTGTGTCATGAGCAATAGCTCTCATAACCATGTAAGTGTTGATAAAAATATTTTGGCATTCTAATAGTTTTAGTGTTGGTAGACTTCTTATTAAATGCAGATCTATATAATATTTTTTGTTGGCAGAGTTTCAAATTTTCCATTGTTGTCAAAAAGTGTTTGAATAGAAACACACATAGACTTTCTTTTTTTTTTCTTCAAATTTATAAACAGAATATGAACAGATAAATACGAAATGTCATTTGGTCATCAGATCAAAGTAAATGAATCTGCACCTGTATAGTGGCCTTGAAATTGAAAGATAAAGTGAACCTCTATGTCTGTCTTCCTGTAATCCTAGAAAAAATGTACTTTTTCAAAAGACAGTGCTTATTTAGCAATATATCAAATACATAAAGAACATGAGTAAAAACTTACATCTTCTCTGACCTGTACTTTATCCCCCAAGCATTCATTATTTCTCATTTTTTCTGTAACTGAAAATTTTACTTATATTTATAATATAATTCAATATTTAAATAATACATATCATTATCTGATTGTTTTAATAACAGATATTTAAAATACTTTCTTACTCCAAGCATATATTTTTTTAATTTTATGCGCTTTCAAAAATAATTTTATTGTTGTTCAAGGACAGTTGTCTCCATTTTCCACTCACCACTTTCCCCAGCCCTGCCCTTCCCCACATGCCACCCTCAATCCTACCCCACTTTGGCTTTGTCCATTGGTTCTGTATATATGTTCCTGGACTTGATCCTTCCCCTTCTTTTTCCTGTTATCCCCCTTCCCTCTTACCACTGGTCACTGTCAGTTTGTTCTTCATTTCAATGTTTCTGCTTATATTTAGATTGCTTGTTTATTTGGTTGATTAGGTTTCACTTATAGGTGAGATCATATGGTATTTGCCTTTCACCACCTGGCTTATTTCACTTTGCAGAATGCTGTTTAGTTCCATCCATGCTGTTGCATAGGGTAGGAGCTCCTTTTTTCTTTCTGCTGTGTAGTATTCCATTGTGTAAATGTACCATAGTTTTTTAATGCACTCCCTTACGGATGGGCACTTAGGTTGTTTCCAGCACTTAGATATTGTAAATTGTGCTGCTATGAACATTGGGGTGCATAGGTGCTTTTGAATTGGTGTTTCAGGATTCTTAGGGTATAATTCCAGGAATGGAATTGCCAGGTCTAAAGGAAGTCCCATCTTTAGTTTTTTGAAGACATTCCATACAGTTTTCAACAGTGGGTGCACCAGTCTGCAATTCCACCCACAATATAGTAGGTTCCCTTTTCTCCACAACTTCACCAGCACTTACTGTTTATTGATTTGTCTATGCTGGCCATTTTGACTGCTGTGAAGTGGTATCTCACTGTGGTTTTAATTTGCATCTTTCGGATAGCTAGTGATGCTGAGCATCCTTTCATATGTCTCTGGGCCCTCTGTATGTCTTCCTTGGAGAAGTGTTTGTTCAGGTTCTTTGCCCATTTTTAATTGGGTGGTTTGTCTTCCTGGAGTGGAGTCATGTGAGTTCTTTATGTATTTTGGAGATCAAACCCTTGTCTGAGGTATCATTGGCAAATATACTTTCCCATATGGTCGATTCCTTTTTCACTTTGCTAATGTTCTTTTTAGCCACCCAGAAGCTTTTTATTGACGCAGTCCCATTTGTTTATTCTTTCCTTTATATCCCTTGCTCTAGGGGATATATTGGTGAAAAAATTGCTGAGTGACCTAATAGGGGAATTTGGTAAAGCAGTGGAATACAAAGCAGTGGGATACAAGTCAATATTCAGAAATCAGAGGCATGTTTGTATACCAACAATGAAATATCAGAAATGGAAATCAGGGAAAAATCCCATTTTCTATAGCAACAAGAAAAATAAAGTACCTAGGAATAAACCTGACCAAGTTGGTGAAAGACCTGTACTCAGAAAACTATACAACATTGAAGAAAAAAATCAAGGAAGACACAAGTATTTGAAAGCATATACCATGTTCATGGATTGGAAGAGTTAACATCATCAAAATGTCTGTACTACTCAAAGCAATTTATAGATTCAATGTGATCCCTATTAAAGTACCAATGACATATTTCACAGATACAGAACAAACATTTCAAAAATTTATATGGAACCATAGATGACCCTGAATAGCCACAGCAATTTTGAGAAAGAAGAACAAAGTAGGAAGGATCACAATACCTGACATGAAACTATATTACAAGGCCACAATAATCAAAACAGTCTGGTACTGGCATAAGAACAGACACATAGATAATAGAACAGAATAAAGAGCTAAGAAATAAACCCAAGTCTCTATGGTTAATTAATATTCAATAAAGGGGGCAGAAACATAAAATGGAGTAAAAATAACCTCTTTGACAAGTAGTGTTGGGAGATTTGGACAGCCACATGCTAAAAAATGAAACTCAACCATCAACTTATGTCATACACAAAAATATACTCAAGATGGATAAAATACTTAAATACAAGTCAGAACACCATAAAGTCCTACAGAAAAATATAGGCAGGAAATTTTTAGATATTCCAAATATATTTTTCAATGAAAAGACATCTAATAAGACGTTTTCTCATTTGAAAATCACTTTCAGTATCATATTTACTCAACACAATTAGCAAGTTCATGGATACAGAACATTTCTCTAGAAAACTTCTGGATCATTTGGTTTGATCCTAAGGTTTTCTCAAATATTGCTATAAGATTTTTATAAACATTTTTAAAGATATATCTTTTGTGACAAATTCCTGATACACATTGGTTTATTTGTCCTTTAGCTTTTTAAAAATGTCATCATGTAAGGCCAGTCACTGAGATTGGGGGTCAAAATAACAGCTAGCTTTGAATTTTGTTCAAATTTTTTGCCACGATGATATTTCGTTCCCCTCTTTTATAAAGTCAGAAGGAGCTGAAAATTCACTTGGGAGATTCATCATCCCTTATCATTGCAAAAATAAGTCTTTATAACCTTGATCTAAAAGAAAAATTATATAATTCATTAAGGATTATGAGCATGCAATTCCCAGTCTAGGCCAGGGATATACTTTTGTTAACCTTAATGCTTTGTCCAATAGAGTTTCAAATAATTTTTCCCAACAGAAAATAATCCCAAATGTTATATTTTAATTTTGTGCAATCAATAATCAGTTTTGTAACTAACCTAGTTTTCCAGTTCCCCAAATATCTAGTTGCTCAAAATGCTGTTTCAACTACCCTTATAAATTATTGGTTTAATATTCAACAAATTAAAAATATCATCCTGGTTTTCAAAACATGGTTATGAGCATATTACTAATTTTTATACATTTCATGGGAATATGACTGCACTTTTTTATTTTGTAGAAGACTTTGGTGGGATTCTGACATTGTAGGCCACAGAAAGCCTCAATGGATGGTTTAACAGTCAATGAGTCAACTAAAAATAAAACTTTGTGAATGCAATTTGCTTTTGATTATCTTTTCTAGTTGGAAAGTACAATGAAAACATACAACTCATGCACGTGTTATTCTCAGTGTATTCTGAAAATTTCCAGTGCTTTGTGGATAATAGACTCCTTTACTTTTCTTCTAATGATTAAAATTATTTGTGGTCTAGAGTAACACTGGAAATAAGGGACTATAGATACACTTAAAACACAAGTCTCATCCAATTGCAAAGTTTTATTATTTTATTACATCCATATTTTAAGACAGCCTGCATTTGAATTTTATTTCTGATAGGAAGTCAAGCAACAGTAAAAAATTAATTTCTGTCCTGGCTGGTATGGCACAGTGGATTCAGCATGGGTGCCGCAGCCCGCTGCAGCTAGGGGGGTCGTGAGTCAGGGCAGGGGATTGAATAATAATGGAGAGGGTCAATTACTCTGGTGGTAAAAGACGAGTTTATTGCAATGGCTGGAGCCTTTTTATGCAAGGCACAAACAAAGAACAATGAGTGACCTTAAGAGTTACATCTTTGGTACATGACGCATAAGCCCAGACTATGTTCCTTCTTGTGTACGGGAACAATCAGATAGCTAGCAGTAGGGAGGCAGTCAGGACTCAGAACGGCCTTGAGGCCAAAAACCAAGTTTCTATCACCACTCCCGCGGTGAGAAACCCTCTCCTTAACCCCTTATGGCCGCTGGGCCCCTACACATGGGTCTGTGAAGCAAAGTTCCATTCCCAGTCAGGGCACATGCCTGGGTTGCGGGCCAGGTCTCCAACTTGGGGCATTTGAGGGGCAACCATACAATGATATTTTTCTCCCTCTCTTTCTCCTTCCCTTCCTCTTTCTCTGAAAAATAAATAAATAAAATCTTTAAAAATAATTAATTTCTATCTCATATATTATTATTGTTATATATTAGTTAGCTTTTTGGAAGAAAAATGAAGCACCATATATATTTTATTAAATAATTGATGCCATTAAATCATGCAGCTATATAAGGATATATGCTTATTTCTCTTCCATGCCTTCTCTTCCATTACTTAGATGTCCTTGGAAAAAAGGCAGCTAAATTGGGAGCAAAAGTAAAATCCCAAGATAAATATTTGCTCATCTAGAAAAGAGTGGGAAAAATCCTGAGTTGTTTTAACTCTTCCTGAAGGGATGAATCATTTAGGTTCCAGTGCTTTTTGAAGTAGATTTTAAAACACGGTGTCCTTGTATTTCCTTCTATGCCATTCCTCATGTATGAGTCATGCACCACTGATAGTGTTTCAAACACAAGGTCTGCCACTGGTCTTTATTGCATACTTGAATGGCATTTTCAAAGCCTGGAGGTTCTTCATATTGTCCTTAGTGAGATTTATGCAATAGAATTTGTAGAGTCAGAAAAAGGGAATCAAGACAGAAGAGCTGATGACTCTATTTAATGTAAACTTTGATTCCTATAGGCTCACTCAGACCTAAGGTAAGCAAATCAAGTACCTAAATTAAATCAATGAAGCTTTAAATTCTTTTTTTTTCTTAATTCTTCATTGAAGTTCCAATTCCAAGAGCCTTCACAAGTGGCTACTTCTGATGCCAGAATGACTTCTAGCATCTTTTTCTCTCTCAATATCAAAGACACCTTATTTGAGGAAATGTGCCTATCATAGTCATAGAATGTCCAAAATGTATTTATTGTAAAAAAAAAAAAAGTAAGTAGTCATCACACTGTATGATCCCTGTCAGCCAGGGATGGATGTCCTCCAGTATTGAGAAAATTGATAAACTAGGATTGTTTCCATTGAGAGTCACATGTTTCACAGCATCGTGGTGTAATAATGTAAAGCACAAAGGTATTAAACCAGAGAGACATAGATTTTTTTAATTCCATCTGTGTGTGGCTATGGGCAAGTTACTTGGCCTACTTGACTTTAGTTTCCTCTTATGAAAAAAAATGTCCTTGGAAAGTTGATGGTAAATTAGAAATAATGGATACAGAGTACCTGAAACATAATAGTCATTCTATAATAGCTATTAGTAAAAATTACTCCACCCTAAATGGAAAATCCTGTCTTTTTTTTTTTTTTAGGTTGCTGTTGATAAGCTAAGTGATTCATGTTGTTTTGGTCTCACAAGGTGACCTTGCTCTTTCAGGCTTACTTTTTTTCTGTGAGGAGTTTACATCATGTTCTCCCAGGAACTGGGACAGGAGCTGTTCTGCTGTCTAGCCTTGAGGCTACACTCAGTCCTGTCCTCCAGTGACCTTCTCATTTTTCAGAACTGAAATTTTGCATGTCTTTTTAAAATACATTTTTAAAATTTTCAGTTACAGGTAACATAAATATTATATTAGTTTCAGGTGTATAACAGTTATTGACATTTATATAACTTATAAAGTGATCAACCTGATAAGTCTAGTATCTATCTGGCACCATATGTAATTGTTAGAACATTATTGGCTATGTTCCCTATACTTCACTTTACATCCCCATGACTGTTTTTATTACTGGCAGTTTGTACATCTGAATCCTTTACACTTTTTAACCCTCTACCTCCATCTCTCTAACAATCATCAGAATATTCTCTGTATTTTGGAATTTGTCTCTGTTCTTGTTGTTCATTCATTATGTTTTTTCAGGATCCACATATAAGTTAAATTGTATAGTGTGTCTTTCTCTGTCTAAATTGTCTTAACATAAATTCCCTCTATGCCCATTCATGTTGTCTCAATGGCAAGATTTCATTGTTTTTATGGCTGAGTCATATATCATTGTATATATGCACCACATTTTCTTTATCTACTTGTCTATCAATGGACACTGAGGTTTCTTTCATATCTTTGCTATTGTAAATTAGTTCTGTAATGAACATAAGGATGCATATGTGTTTTGTGTTTCCTCGGATAAATACCTAAAGTGGAATTTCTGGGTTCTACTTCGTCTCTCATTATAGCTTTCATTTTAAAGGCTATTTTGTGTAAGAATGCTAGTTGGCTTTCCCCTCCACCCATTTTCATGATATATCTTTTTCCATCTTTTTACTTCCAGTCTGTGTGTGTCTTTCAGTCTGAAGTGTGTCTCTTATAGGCAGCATATGTGTGGTTCTTGGTGTCTTATGCATTCAGCCACCCTAGGTGTTTTGATTGTATCATATAACCCATTTACATTTAAAGTAGTTCTTTTAAAAATATTTTATTTATTTATTTTTTAGAGAGAGGGGCAGGGAAGGAGAAAGAGAGGGAGAGAAACATCAATGTGTGGTTGCCTCTCATGCACCCCCCATTAGCGATGTGGCCCACAACCCAGGCATGTGTCCTGATTGGGAGTTGAAACACCGACCCTTTGATTCACAGGCCACTGAGTATTCAGTCCACTGAGCCACACTAGCCAGGAATATTTAAAGTAATTGTTGATAGGTATCCAATTATTGCCATTTTATTATTTATATATTTTTCTTAGAGTTTTTCTTCTTCTAAACATAGTCCCTTTAACATTTCTTATAATACTAGTTTGATGGCAATGAACTCCTTTGGCTTTTTCTCATCTGGAAAACTATCTGTCCTTCGATGCTAAATGGCAGCCTTGTTGGTAGAGTACTCTCAGTTGTAGATCCTTGTTTTTACTACTTTGAAAGTATTGTGTCAGTCCCTTCTGGTCTGCAATGCTTCTGTTGAAAAATCAACAGAAAGTCTTATGGGAGCTCTCTTATATGTAACTAAGTGCTTTTCTCTTGCTGCTTGTAAGATTCTCTTTGTCTTTAACCTTTAACATTTAATTATGATGAGTCTTGGTGTGGGCTCCTCTGGGCTCATCCATGGAACTCTGCACTCCTGGACTTGTAATGTCTATTTTATTTGCTGAGTTAGATACTTTTTTTATATATAAAAAAATCATCATTATTTATCTAAATAGGTTTTCAATTCTTTGTTGTTTCTCTTCTCTTTCTGGTACTCTTGTGATGTGAATATTGTTATTCATGATGTTTTCCCAGAGGCCCCTTGACATTTTGTATTTCAAATCGGTGCCTAATTTAGGCAGAAGAGGCTGCCAAAAGCAATGCTGAATAAGACATGCTCCATGCACTGGGGCTCTCCTAGGGGTTCATGCCACAGTTCTCAGACGCGTTATGGAGTGCCTCCAGCAGAGAGCCAGGGGACCCCAAATGTCAGTAATATACCTAGTAGCCTGATTTATACAAATTGTGATGATCTTCTCATTGCTTCTAAGACTGTTCAAATAAATGTTTAAATTAAAATCCCTACCATACAATCAACTATGGAGAACTAGAAACAAATATACAGCAGTGGGAAGAAGGTAGGTTAATAATAGTAATAAATAATACAATACTTAATAAATAAATAATAATGTGAGAATAAACTCTGTTTTGCTCACTGGCATCTATAAATCTGCTCTTGCCCATTCCTGTATTGTCCTTTCCCAACACATCTAATCTGAAATTGTTGGTACAAGTGAGTATTTATTATACCAATGTTTACTGGGAAGTTACTTGGAGGCCGAGGATACAGCAGTCACTAAAACAAACCAAAAATCAAAAACACAGTTTCTTCTGGAGCAGACATTTGAGCCGTGGCCTCTTATGGGAGATATATGTGTAATCTGCCATATCTAGATAGTGTGAATCTTTTTATTTTTATTTTTGGAGGCACGCCTTTCTCCATTCTGCAGTATTTTCTTTGGAAATCATCAACTGTATGCTAGCTGAGCATCATCACAGATAACCATTCATGAGAAATTTCAAGTCCCTTTACAATGTATGGGCAAGGCTCAAAGTCCAATGTAGGTTGGCATGCCCTACATCAGGTTAGAATGTTTTACAGGGCATTCACTGTTCATTCATTCTTGAGCTAAAAAGCTAGGTGGAAGCACTTTTCAATAAAGAGAGAGTGTGGTTTTTTATTTTGGTCCTGGGAACAAAATATCAGTTTCTTTTCTGCCTGAAGCTATTTAACTGCTTCACTTAATAATTAACCCCTCCAGAATGACCAAAAAAGACAAACAAAAATAAAAACTCAAGGGTAAAGCTGTATGTTGTTTTCTCAGAAAGTTGATAGTTTTGTCCATAAAAGCTGGATAATCCATGGAGTTACAGCTATGAAGGCTGTTTTACATAACGGAAAAGGAGAGCCTTAGGGTGACTGAGACATGAGTTAAAATCTTGGCTTTGCCACCTGACCCCTTGAATGAGTTTCTTATCTGTAGTAAGCTGAAATTTTATTTTTAGTGAGATAAAAATAGTGTTCCTTATCATATAGATATGTTGAGGGCAAGTTAATGCCATAAGCAACACACCAAATGCTGTGACTAGAAAATAGGAAATAAAATAAGTAGTATTTGCTTTCATTATTATTACCTCACATATATTTCAGGCATAAGAAAATCAATAATTGAAAATAATATTTAAAATGTGAGTAATATGCTGGAAATTCAAAAGATGTAGTATTTTTGCTGGACCTGAAAAATTGGATCTGGAAAGAGACCTTAAAGATTTCTCTACTTATTTGAATTTTCCTCTCTCCCCAACCTTACAGAGAATTTGAAAAAATACTTGTGAAAATTTGCATTATCGGTTTCTCCATTCTTAGATGAAAACAACTTACAGATGAAAATAACATTCAAATTCATAAAACCATCATTAGCCTCATTATTATTCACATGGCAAAAAATGGTTCAGATGAAAAAAGATATATAAAGTTAAGGAAAACAATATGCCAAACCTTTGCTTTTTAAATTTTTCATTGTATTTTTTGCACTTTTTCCATTACCACGTAGTCCCCTTATACCGCAGTCACCCCCTGCACAATCACCACACTGTTGTCCATGCCCACGAGTCCTTTTTCCTTCTTGCTTAATCCATTTTGTCACATTTGCAAAATGTGATATTTTTAAAATGCTAGATATACACATTTAAGTAAAATGTAGTTTTTGTCTATTAATATATAGAAATAAAGTAATACAGAAAAAAGCATTCTCTGAAAAGAAAATAATATAGAGATTTGTCCTTAGAAGAACAGAATCCCTTGAGATCTACTTGTCCTCATTTTACACTCTGCAAAGTCAGCTTCAAAATGTCTATTGCAGCCCTGGCTGGTGTGGCTCAATCAATTGAGTGCTGGCCTGCAAACCAAAGGGTCTCTGGTTCGATTCCCAGTCTAGGGAACATGCAGGGTTATGGTCCAGGTCCCCAGCAGGGGCACGTGAGAGACAACCACACCTTGATGTTTCTCTACCTCTTGTCCCCTACCTTCTTCTCTCTAAAAATAAATGAGTAAAATCTTTAAAAAATGTCTAGTGCAGCCTCTGGATTAGGAAAAAGTGACATTTAAAAATATAACACATGAAGGCTGGATGAAAACTCACACATGTTTAATATTCTTTCACATTAATTCCTCAAAGAAGAGGGTTCTAAAGAGAATTCTTATGAACAGCAACTAGGAGGTGAAACAGAAAGACTGTACTCACCGACTGTTTCTTATAATCCCTATTTTATTAAGGTTTGATATTGGTCATGTAAGACAAGCTGTACTTGGTCCTTGACATTATACTTTTTTCATCATCATTTAATGTTTCAAATTACTTATAAACTCATGGTGATAAGATGGCATCTGTATAATCTAATTAATCTTGTTATCATTTCTCATTCAGTAGGAAGCTAACTGTTGCCTTTACCATTGGACAATGGGATAGCTATACTATGTCTCTGGAATTTATAATATCATGTTGGGTTTCTATCTGTGAAAATATTATCAACTATAAATGTAAAGCTAGGAGGATTGAAAACGTTTCATTGAAATTCTTGTGGAAGAAAGGGCCTATTTGTGCTCTGGAGAATCTCACTTTTCTTGACTTAAATCCAGCTTAAGAACGTGAAGAATCCCAGGGTATGAAAACTATTTACCCATCCAGACCAGCATGCCAGCACAGGTACTAAAGATACTTTTGCCTTATCACAATTTCATGAGATCAGTATTACCCCAGTTTTGCTGCTCTGGAATTTTTAAACAGTTTGGGCAAAGAACAAGATCACACAAATGATAAGTGGTGACCAAGACACTTTGACTAAAAACTTTACTCAGCCTCTGTTGAGCTCTCTTTTCAAGTAGGACTGGACCATGGGCCCTGTTCTGCTTGGCCTGCAAAGTCCAGTTGTAACAAGAATTCTGCCAAGCCACTGTAAA
>PVKM010028974.1:0-18001 GCA_004027735.1 Carollia perspicillata
TCCTGGAGGTTCCTAAGCCTCTCCTCATTTTTTTGAATTCTTGTTTCTTCATTCTTTTCTGTTTGTTTGTTTCTTTCTTCCTTCTGGTCCACTTCATTGATTTGAGTCCCAGTTTTCTTCCCATCACTATTGGTTCCCTGTGCATTTTCCTTCATTTCACTTAGCATCGCCTTCATTTGTTCATCTGATTTGCGACCAAAATCAACCAGTGCTGTGAGCATCCTGATCACCAGTGTTTTGAACTGTACATCTGATAGATTGGCTATCTCTTGGTAGCTTAAAAGTATTAACTCCAAGGCTCTGAGCTGTTCTTCTGTTCGAGTCATATTTGGTCAGGTGGAGCTTATTACATATGTGTGGCAGAGCCTTAGGTGTTCACCAGGGCGGGGCAACCTAGGTGCTGGGTTGTGACGCTATCTGTGGAGGCGGGGTCAGAGAGGGAACAATGGCGCCTGTTCTGTGCTCTCTGGGATTTGTGTCCCCTCTGCTGCTTACAAGTAAACTGGGCCCCCGGCACTGATTCCCAGGTGGACAGGCCTATGCACGCTCCAGGACCTTGTGGGTCTCCCCACTGACCTCTCCTGTGAGGCTGGGAGTCTCTCCTGGCACCTTTTCAATCGGTGTTTTTAGGCTTTATTTCTTGTCGCTGGGTCCCTGGGCTGCATGGTCCATCTCACTGCCAGTTCTTGACTAGTTTATCTGCACTCAAATGTGTGACCACCAACGGCCAACTACCCTGCCCATTTCCTCCCCGTGTCTGGGGTCTGTGAACAGGGCACCAGCACTGCCTGCGCTCCCGGTCTGCCAGCCACTGTCTTTTCCTGCCGTGTTCCCTCTCTGTCAACCGCCGACTCTGCCCCTCTTACCAGTCTGGTTGAATGGTTGTTGGACTTCTGTAGTTCAATTTTCTGTTTTGGTTGTGTTATTGTTTGTAAATATTTGTTGTCTTTAATTTTGGTTGTTTCCATCTACGCCTCCATCTTGGCCAGAAGTCGGACAGACACATTTAAAAATAATCACTAGGGAGGTTTGAACAGAATAAATATCTTCAGTTTTCACAATATTTGTCTGTAAAATATGTATTAATAGGAAAAATAGAAAGTATACAATATTTTAAAAATTAATATTTTTACAAAAATTTTATTTTTATTTTGAAACATTCTAACTTATAGAAAAGTTGCAAGTACAATACAAATGTTTTTTTCTGAACCAGTTGCTACACCACTCCAGAATACTGCAGTATGCAGTTACTAGAAGTATGGATGTTCTCCTACAGAATCACAGTACAGCTAAGAACACCAGAAAATTAATTTTGGTACATTACTATCATCTAACCCTCAGACTCCATTTAAGTTGTTACAATTGTCTCAATAATGTTCATTATAGCAAAAGGATCCAGGTTAGGTCACATATTGCATTTGGTTAAAAAAATTTTTTTTTGCCTCCTTTAGTTTGGAACAGTTCCTCAGTCTTTCCTTGGCTTTCATGACTTTGATGCGGATTTATAGAATGGGTCAGTTATTTGTGGGGGGGGGGCAGTTATTTTGTAGAAGGTCCTTCAATTTGGGTTTGTCTGATGTTTCCTAATGATTAAATTCGGGGTGTGCATCTTTTTCAAAAATACCACAGAAGCAGCACCCAGTGCTCATACTCTTGCTTCCTGTCAATTGGTACGTGGTTTTGATCTGTCCATTACTGATGATGTTTATTTTGGTCACTTGCTTAAGGTGGCTTCTACAGGTCTTCTCTACTGTAAAGCTACTTTCTTCCCCTTTGTAATGAATAAGTAGTTTGTAGGGAAGTACTTTGAAACTATGTAAATTATCCTGTTCCTTCTTCAGATTCCCATTTATAATTGTTTATTTATATCAGCATAGACTCTGAGTGTCTATTTTATCCATTACTATTATTTATTTATTTTGATGCTCTCACTGTCTCAGATTTTGCCAGTGGGAGCCCCTTCAAGCTGTGTTTTTTGACATGTCCCACTTTCTTACATTCTGGCACAACAAGCTGTTCCAGACTCATCTTGTACTTTCCCTGTCCCAGTTCTGTCAGCCATTTCTCCAAGGTCCCCTGATTTTTTAGTGGTTCCTTTTAGTCACCTAGATGGGGACTCTTTCAGTGGAGAGAGCTTAAGAATATATGTATGAGCTTACCCCCACACACAGGCTGTATACATATATATCTCTATCACTCAAATGCAACCAAACTCCCATCCTTGCCACCTTCCCCACTCACATATAGATATCCATCTCACCCCGGTAGGGCTCTGGACCTCTTCCCCTCTGACACCCTACTGTGCGTCAATACTTGGGAAGCCCTCCTCACTTCATTCAGCCTCTGACTCCTCTTTCCAGGCCTGACCTCCACCTGGACACTCTTCACCCTGCTCAGGCTCTCACACCCTTCCATGTGAATGCCTATCTTGCTTTGCCACACCTAACAGTGATATTAGGACTAAGCTATTCATCAAGGGATGGAAAGAAGAAGAAGAGCTAAGATCAATATTTTATTTAGCAAAGACTGTCTAGTTAGTGTAGATTTGACTATAAGTCGAGAAGACTATAACATTTCTGTTCCCTTTCCCCTAAAAAAGCATATCAATCAGTCTGAAATAGCATTGTAATCAGTGGACAAGAAACTAAATCCTATCAGCAAGAACACCCAACCTAGATCAATGTAGAAACAAAACATCCAGATTTAAAAAGAGATTCTTCTCATTTTTTTCTATCTGTTGTTAAAATACTTCAATATTTAGATGCAGCCTCAGAATCACTATGAAGTGCTAATGATTATGATGAGTTTATGAACCTTACATTTTGAACATGGTAGTTTCTGATGCCTGAGACCCTTGGGTTGAAATTAATTTTATCTTTTAAAACTGAGAAATGCACATATTTTGTCACAATAACATTACTGTCATTCAGTTATACCACAAGACTTTGCAAGGCAATGTCTACATTGAATTAACTGTCCCTGGAAACTTTAGAACTAAAACCTCTGCAAGGTTGCCCTTGATGGCCATTTCACAGATAGGAATCAGGACATTGCTATCAAAGAGACTGCAGCCCCTGGAGACAACTTTTCCAGGACAAAAATGCCCAAGTTTGCCTCCAAATCCTTTCAAGACACAAACTAACCATTCCAAGAAGCAACTTTCTCATTCCTACTCCTCAAATTTTCTTTGTCTGAGAAAGGCAAATTTAGCCTTTCTTCTAAATCAAGATATGATATGACTGGACTTTTATTTAATTCGAAGCCAAAACATTCCCAAACTCCCACTGCATTCCTGGGAAGCCCAAAATGCTATTGAAGTGCTCTCTTAGCCATGTCCCATTCCTTTTGAGAGTCAGGCACTCTCCATCTGCACCCTCTTGGAGACCATGAAAGGGAACGCAGCCTCCACGACTGCTCAGACCAGGTGGGTCAGATTAGCTTCACAGTCCACTTACGAGGAAGCTAACAAGTCTCCTCTGTGGGTGTTTGATCACACTTTACGAAACTGCTGATGACCTCATGAGCCAAAGAAAGCAGGTCTCACATTGTGGACTAAGCCTAAATATTAATACTACTTTATATTTATGTAGTGTCTTTTTTCCAAGGAGCTCCAACCGCTTTACAGACATTATGTCATTAATCCTCAAAGCATCGCTGTTTGGTACATGGCAAATATTCTCCCCCTCCCTTTTTTTTACTGTGATGGAAACTTGCAAGTCAGTGATGGAACCCAGCCCCCTAGTTCTCAGTCTTTGCACTATACCATGAAAAAAAAAACCAGATGAATAATTTTTCAAGCTTATTCATTGCTTCTTGAGTGGGATTTGGGAGGATGTCTCAGTTCATATGCATTTCAATTTTTGGTATCTCTAGGTTACATGCTCTTTGCCTTCTTCATTTTAAGTTAAGCGTTTTCAAGCATATGTAATCCATCTTCCACTGTTGCTTTTATAAGAACACTAGAAATTTGTAGCTGAAATTTGAAGTGAAAGACTTTGTTAGTGAATATGTAATCTCTGTTATCACTTAGAGATCCCTTATACTTCTCATGCCTCAAGATAAGTTAGATTATTTTTTTAATCCCCATGTCAGCTCAGGGCACATTTCATTTAGAGCAACCACATAATTAATTTGTGTTGAGTGATTAACACGTACCATATATTGTGCCAAAGAATTTCAAATGTGTAATATTCCATGAGAACCATTTAGATTAAGTCTCATGTGTGAAAACACTCTCTTAGAGTAGAGCAAGAAAAAAAAAAGGCACTAATAGAAATATGGCCTCAGCTGCTATAATCCAAAAAAAAAAAAAAAAAAAAAGCTCAATTAACTGTAATTCCCTTAGTGGAAATCCCCAGTGTAAATATTTCCACAAAAAGGGAAAATGTGGGTAAATTCTAAAAACCACCAGGAATTAGCTCAATACCCCTCCCCCCCACACACACAAATGTTAAAAGATTGTTTCCTGCAGACTCAACAATTAATGCAAAGCAAAGAGAAGAACAAAACACAACCATATCTAATGATGACAAATATTTCATGATTTCACTTGGTTAGAGATTTCCTAATCAGGAATATTAGAATGGGGAATTACAAACTACAGTGGCATAATTTTAAATACTCACAAAATCAGTTTCACATCTCATTTTTTAAATTCTTTTTTATGACCAACTGTCTTGCTGTTGTCCAAATTGGGGGATGTCTGTACATTGCTGAATCAGACAATGTCAGTGAAAAGAGATACTGGGGGGCGGGGGGGGGCGGGGAATCAGGAAAACTCTTCTAAAACAAAGAGAAACTTTCAACTTTTAATCAATAAATTCTGAAAGCCTCAGAGTAAAGCATGCCAGATGCCCTGCAGTAATAATTCTAGTCTACTCTGCTCCCTGGCCCAGCCTGATGTGAAATAGCCCTATATTTCTAAATAAATAGTGTTTAATTTGAAACTGAGCAGCCCTGCCCCATCATGGAAAATCTTCATAGGTTGGAAAATATGTCCAGTATGTCATAGTTAGGTATATAATCTAGCCATGTTCTGTAACATAGCTACAGTGCAGTTTATACCCAACAACCTTGGGTTTTCAAGAAAATATATTCATAACATTCTAAATGTTTGTTTTTTTTTTGCCATAGGAAACATTAGCCAAAAGGAATACCCTGTATTCCAAGAAAAAATTCAATGATGGGGAAATTTAGAAAGTGGTAGTCAAAAAACTGATGTTTGCCCTACCAGGGTTGCCACACATGGTTGTGTTGATTGTGAACTGCTCAATTCCAGGGATACCTAAAACATAGAAAACAATATGAGTGGTGCCCTGCCTCACTGACCGCCCCGATTTTAACTAATTAGGAAAGCTTTAGAAAATGCTCATATTTTTTCTCTGATTCACAACTGCAGACCAGTTGTGACCTGCAGTAGGATTTTCATTATTCCTTATGTTTTTTTTGTGTGTGTGCAGAGTTCTTAGTTTTTCTTCTCCAGATTGGTTCCAAAAGACTCCCCTACTGCCTGAGGTTCAGCACGCTGGTCTGGCGTTCTCCCAGCTCTAGGTTTTCATGAGTCAGGGAAAACGTGTGCAGTTTGAAAAGAAGCTTGTCAGACATGCTCAACCAGCCCTAGACTTATTTATGAAGTCCCTCCCCCTATTCTTTTTCTTCCTCTACATTCCCACATTCCTGAGTTAAATGTTGGTTAGACTTTGTTGTGTACACATCTGTGTTTCTTACTACCTTGAAACACTCAGCTGCTCATTCCTGCTGTGCCATCCTGCTATTCCCATCACCAGCACAGCACTTAACATGGTACCTTGAATCTCTGCTTCCCTGTCCTGCCCCTTCCTTTTACCCTTCCACTCTTTGATTTTCTTTTATTTCCTTTAGTCCCAAGGGAAACGTGTTGTCTCTAGACTGGGAAGACAACTGGAGGCAACGGGAAGAAAGCCCACCTACATAAAATATGCGATCAGGCGTGACCCTGCAGATCACAGTGTTACTTGGTCATAACCTTCCACCCCCTCATTTATTTTTACTGTGGCCAGGCCTGCTCTAGCTTTAATGAAACAAATGGAAGAGAATCATTTTGTAAATTTTATAGCAGTTCAAGTTTTTTAGTGGTACAATTGATTTAAAAATGCAAACAACATACAGTTTCTGGAAGGTTGCTTTCTGAGGGGGATTGAGTGGGGCTGGGGTGGCAGGGAAAGTCTCACTATACCCTTATTTTACCTTTTGAATTTCATACTATGTGACTATATTAGTAATTGTATTAAAAAGTGGAAGCAGGCGGTTAACTAACTAGACATGAACTGAAGTGATGCCACAGAAAATTCTGTTAATTATAGAAAACGACTCAAATATATTAAAAATAAAAATAGATCAGAAAGGGAGTTATGATTATTTTCATCTTGTTTTAGAAACTGAAAATGTTTCACCGTTTGCTGGAAAAGTAAAATAAAAATTAAGTTTAAGTGTCGGCTCCTCATGTTAAACTTACCTTCACTCTAAACACCCTATTTCTCTTTAGGGTTTTTTTTTGCTTTTATTTTTTCAAGTGAACTTAAGGCCAATTTCAAGTGAAAGTCTGACTTCTTAGCGAACGTATCTTTGCCACTTTGCCTCCACTTTGTGTGAAGGAACTGTTCAGGGGATGCTGGAGTTCTACTGCCATCTCCTTTGCCCTCTTCCTGCCACTGAGAGCAGGCAGTTAGGGCCTGAGGTTTGGGTACCACACTGATAGAGCTCTTCCATCTCAGACAGTCTTCATACCAGAAAGGTCTCTTTCTGTATATTTGATGGGACATATCTCTCTAGTCACTTTTATACTTACCATGTTCCTTTCAACACATGCTGAAGTACTTTATAGAGACTCAGATTCGAACAAATGACCTACATAGCAAGTCTATGAGAAGCAGGGTATCACATCTCCAATTCTGTATCTATTATCTGTTTATCTCTTTTCTGAAGAATCAGCAAGCCTATGTCGAGTATATCTAATAACGCCATCATGTCATTGCCTGTAGGTTTCCTCCTACATGCCACAAACCAAGAAAAAAGTTTTCATTTTTGTAATTACTTCAAGTATGTGCTTGAGTGTGATTTTTGAACTAAATTTATTGGGCTGACGTTGGTTAATAAGATCATACAGGTTTCAAGTGTACAGTTCTGTGATACTAGATCTGTGTATTGTACTGTGTGCCAATCACCTAAAGTCAAACCATCTTTTGTCACCATATATTAAGCCCCCTTCTATCCCCTTCTCTCTAGCAGCCACCACATTGCTGTCTGTGTCCATGAGTTTCAGTTTTATAACCCACATATGAGTGAAATCATATGGTTTTTCGCTTTTTGTGACTGACTTACTTTGCTTAGCATGATATTCTCAAGAATATTATGTTCAAGGTCCATCCACATTATTGCAAATGGCAATATTTCTTATCTTCTTATGGCTGAATAGTATTCCATTGTGTACATGTACCACATCTTTATCCAGTCCTCTATCACAGGACACGTTGTTTGTCTCTATGTCTCAGCAGCCGTGAATAATGCTGCGGTGAACATAGGGGTGCATATATCTTTGCGAATACATGTTTTCAAGTTTATTGAATAGATAGCCAGGAGCAGGGTTTCTGGGTCATATGCTAACTCTATTCTTAATTTTTCGAGAAACCACCAGACTGTTTTTCATAGTGGCTGTGCCAGTCTACATTCCCACAGCAGTGAGTGAAGGCTCCCTTTATTCCACAACCTCTCTAACACATGTTATTACCTGTCTTGTTGATAATAGCCATTCTAACAGGTGTGAGGTGGTATTCATGATAGTTTTGATTTGCATCTTCCTAATAGCTAGTGAGGTCGTACACCTTTTCGAATATCTGTTTGCCATTTGTATGTCTTCTTGGGAGAGGTGTCTGTTCGGGTCTTCTGTCCATTTTTCATTTGGATTGTTTGTTAGGTGTTAAGTGTGTTTTTATGTGCTTTTTATGCCTGCCTTCAGTTACCACAGAATTAATAGTTAATTACTCAGGCATTTGAAACTAGGAAAGTGTCATTTTTCTATTGAAAAGTATCTAATAATATTGTTGAATATTTTATAACCATGAAAGTTAAGCCAAATAAATTTTAAATTTGTTTATGTCCTCTCATTACCTTTTCAGTTTACAAATAAAAATAGTTTCATAATAAAGCTTTCATCACACTGAAATAAATGAAAACAAAGAGATGAAGTAATAAGCATATTGAATATAAACATATCAGGTAATAAAAGACAAAATTTTAACAGAATTAATAAGCAAATTAATGTGGAACTTTATATTTTTTATTTTAACTTTAATTATACAAGTTACATATGACTTCTTCTCATAGATAATTTAAAAATTACCAATAAGGATATTTCAGATCTTTGTATTTAAAACACACACCCCCCATACACATGCACATAAGATGTGCTGTTCAATATGGTAGCCACTAGCTAAATGTGGCTGTTAAGAACTTGAAATGTGGCTAATTTGAGTTGAGATGTGCTGTAAGTATAAAATACACATTGGATCATGTAGCTATAGTAAGAAAAAATATATAAGCTATCAATTTTATACTGATTGTTGAAATGATGATATTTTATATATTGGATTAAATAAAAATAATTATTAAAATTTTATTTTATTTTTTCACTGTTTAAAATATATTTACAAGACTATTTTAAATTATATATATGGCCTGTAATTGTGTCTTGCATTCTGTTTCTATTGGACAACACTATATATATGTATTTATGCATATATATAATGTATATACATATATGCATCTATATATGTGCATATATTTAGTTTGTGGACATTTTTAAAGCATGAATATAATAATACTGTCTTTTTCTGAAACTTGCTTTTTTTATTTAACATATATGTCTTGGAGATTTTTCCTTGTCAGTATATTTATATTAACCTCATTCTTTTTAACTACTGCATAGTATTCCTTAGTACTAAAGTACTCTGATTTACTTCAATTTCTGGTACTAATGTAACATTTAAGTTGTTTTTGCTTTTCCTTAGGAACATTACTTCAGGGAATGTCCTTGAACATGACTCTGTATACATATGGGAACATCTCTCTAGAGTAGATGCCTAGGGGTCAGAGGATATGTACATTTGAAGTTTTGTAGATTGTCCGGATTGTCCTGTTCAAAGACTGTACCACCACAGGAAATATGTTTTCCATCTCTTTTATCATGTGCCATTTTTATATTTACTTTTTTATTGTGGTAAAATATACAAAACATAAACTTTATCATTTTAACTATTTTTAAATGTACGGTGTGCTGGCACTAAGCACATTTACATCATTGTGCAGCCATTACCACCATCCGCCTCCAGAACTTTTTTTATTTTCCCAAACTGAAGCTCAATACTCATTACACACCATATCCCCATTTCTCTCCCTAGTCTCTGACAATCACCATTCTACAATGCTTTCTGTGTCCGTGACTTTGACTACTCCAGGTACCTCATATAAGTGAAGTCATACAATAGTTGTCCTTTTGTGCTTGACTTATTTCACTTACCATAACATCCTCAAGGTTTATCCATATTGTTGCATGTATCAGAATCTCCTTCCTCTTTAAGACTAAATATTCTATTGTATGTGTACATCACATTTGGTTTGTCCACTCGTCCATTGATGGACATTTGGGTTGATTCCACCTTTTAACTATTGTGAATTATACTGCTGTTAACATAAGATGTACAAATATCTGTTCAAGTTCCCACTTTCCATTCTTTTGGGTATATATCTAGAAGAGGAATTGCTGGATCATAGGGTAATTCTATTTTTAATTTAATGACAAACTGCCATACTGTTTTCCATAGCAGCTGTACCATTTTACATTCTTACCAGCAATACACAAGGGCTTCAGTTTCTTCACATAATCCTCAATACTTCTTTTCTTTTTTCTTATAAAAATAATGCCATCCTAATAGGTGTAAGTAATACCTTATTATAGTTTTGATTTGTGTTTCCCTAATGATTACTGATGTTTAGAATCTTTTCATTTGCTTTTTGGCTATTTGTATATCTTCTTTGGAGAAATGCTATTCAAGTCCTTTGCTCAGCTTTTAATTAGGTTGGTTTTTGTTGTTGAATTTTAGAAATTATTTATTTATTGTGGATATTAATTTCTTACTAGACATATAGTTTGCAAATATTTTCTCTTATCCCATGGGCTTTCTACTCACTTTTGATGTGTCCTTTGAGCACAAAAGTTTTTAATTTTGATTAAGTCAAAGTTATCTGTTTTTTCTTCTGTTGCTTGTGTTTTTGGTGTCATATCTCAGAAATCCTTACCAAACCCAATGTCATAAAGCCCTCCCCTATCTTTTCTTCTATGAGTTTTATAGTTTTAACTCCTACTTTTAGATCTTTGATCCATGTTGGGTTAATTTTCATATGTGGTATGAGGGTCCAACTTCATCCTTTTGCATGTAGATATCCAGTTTCCTAACATCATTTGTTGAAAAGATTTTCCTTTCCTCATCAAATGTTCCTGACACCCTTGTTGAAGCCATTTGACCATATAAATGAGGTTTTATTTCTGGACTCTCTATTCTATATATCTGTCTTTATGGTAGTACCACATGTTTTGACTACTATAGCTTTGTAGTAAATCAGGAAGAAATCAGAAAAGGTGAAGGCTCCAATTTTGTTCTTTCTCAATATTGTTTTTAGAATTTCAGGGTCCCTTGAGTTTCTGTATGAACTTTAAAGTGTAATTTTCTATTTCTGCAAAAAAAAAAAGTCATTAGAATTTTGAAAGGGACTGCATTGAATCTGTAGGTTGCTTTGGGTAGTATTGAAACTTTAATATTAAGTCTTCCAATTTAGAAACATGGGATGTCTTTCCATGGTTTTATCATTTTGTGTTTTGCTTAAGAAGGTCTTCTCAAAGCTGAAGTTATAAATAAATTTTTCTATATTTTGCTAATAAGTTTCTATATTTGCTTATTACATTTGGCTCCTTAAACTAGCTGGGATTTTTTTTTTCCAGTGTGAGAACATTTTGCCCTTGTGTTGGTACCACTTGAATTGTCTGCCTTTTCCCTGCTAATTTGAATGCCACTTTTATCATAAATTAAAAACCCATGGATACATAGGTTTTGTTTTAGACTGCGAGTCCATTTCCTGATCCATATGTCTACTTCCATATTATTGCTATCATACTTCAATTATTCGAGCTTTATATTATAATTTGTTATCTGAAAAAGCAACTCTTTTAGTAGTTTCAAGGTTTTCCCATACATTTTCTCTTTTGAATGACTATTAGAATAAGCTTTAAAGTTCCAACAGACATATTACTGGAATTTTGATTGGGATTGTATTAACTTGATAAAATAATCTTAAGGAAATTGAATTTTTTATAATAGTAAGTCCTTACATTTTGAGAAAAAAGCATTCTAGGTTCTATATTTCTATTATCACTATGGTCCCTAGCAAGCTTTATGTTTACTTGGATTATACATACCTAGGTTGCCTCTGTAAAGCAGTTCTGTCCAATTTAACTTTCTGTGCTTGTGAAAATGCCCCACTTATGTGATGTCTAATACGTGTTATGAATGCTTGAAATGACCACTCACATGCAGCTATTGAACACTTGAAATGTGGCTGATGCAACTGAGGAAATGAATTTTTAATTTGATTTACTTTTAATTAATTTAAATTTAAATGGTCACATGTGTATAATGGCTACCATAATAGACATTGCAGCTTTAGGATATATGGATAACTGTGTAATTGAACACATTTGTAGGTGGCAAAGGTAGGCAGCAAAAGAATTATTAATACCTACCTTGTGAAAGACACTGCATAAGGCATTGTCAGAGTCTGAAGACCACAATATTAAATACAAATGAATTCCTAAAGAACTTAAAACCCAGTTCCAGGTAAAGGGCAAATTGTTTGAAAATATTTATGCTGTCAGAAAAACACAATTACAAAAAATATGCTGTGGGGATTTGCTAAAGAAAGAAAGCTCCTATGTGACTGAAATGAGCAAAAAAGGCTTTGTGGATGAAATACTTTTAGACACTGACCTTGAAGGAATTATTCAAAATTAAAAATGAGTAAGTAATAGGGGATTTTTGTTTTCTGAAATGTGAAAGAAATAAAGAGGAAAAGGAATGAGGTGTTTGGGGGGATTGTAACTAATTAGTTTCCTAGGGTGCCTGTAACAAATTACCACAAATTTGGTAGCTTAAAACATCAGAAATATATTTACTCACTAGAAGCCAGAAGTCCAAAATCAGTGTTTCTGAGCTGCACTTAAGGTGTAGACAGAGCCAGACTCCCTCTGGAGGATCTAGGGAAGATTCTGTTCTTTGCCTCTTCCAGCATCAGGTGGCTGCTGGCATTCCTTGGTTTGTGGCCATATCACCCCAGTCTCTGCCTTGGTGGTCACATTGAAAAATGGTGCCCCATTCTTTAGCCTCCTGCAATAATCCAGTTTGGCTGGAGTATGGGATACCTGAGGCAGTAGAAATGATCACAGCCATCAGTCATTGAGTGACTTGCCTATGTATTATGTTGTACCAGGTGTTCTATCTGTGCTATTACATTTACTCATTATAAGAATTCTGTGTAGGCATTAGGGGATGAGAGAGGAATCTAAGGTGACTATGTTTTTGACCTTTGATAACTGGGAAATAGTGATTAACACAAATTGAAAAGTGATGAGGAAAAAATGGTCACAAAGGGAAAACAATGAACTTGGCTTTGGCTGTGTTTGTTTTGAGATCCCACTAGGTTATGCCCAAAAGGCATTAATCCCAGATAAAAGCCTGTTAACCCTACTTAGAGTTTTGATGGATGGCCTCACCTGCAATTTCCTACCTTTGTTTCCCCTTTGGGTTAAAGAAGCAAATTTTGAGGAACACTAAATTTGAAATCAGGAGGCCTGGGTTTAAGTCTTCCACTTAGTAAATATGCGAAGTGTTCAAGTCATTTCACTTCTCTGAGCTTCAGTTTCCACATCTGTAAAAAAAAATAAAAAACCCCTCCCTGCCCTCACACTGTTATTGTGAGGAATAAATGAGATAATATTTGTGATGTGATTAGCACAGTATGTGATGTGTTTTAAGCATTCAAATGTTCATAAAAAGAAGAGCAAAATTTTTAATATGTCAAACAAATTTTTTAAAAACTTATAGTATTTTAGGTTTAATTCAAAAGGAGCCAACATCAAACTTAAGTTCTAGTTTGAAAATGATATATCTGGAAGCTCTCTGTATCCTAAGCAACAGTTAACATTAATTTTAAAAGTCAATTACTGACTCCCTTTCCATTGTCCATAATTTCACAACATGTGTCTTAAGTGCCACCCAAGACCAGTTCCCTCCCTTTTCAAGCTGATGACCTAAACTCTACTTCATAGAACTAGTTAAGTCCATTAAGTATGAATCATTCTATTTCCTGCCCTTATGTTTAAAGATGTACCTATATTTATGTTCCCTTTTATCTCCTTCCTTCTAGGCCTCAAGTTATATCACATCTCTTGTCCAAAGTGAATGCATCTTTCTATATGTGCTCTTGATGCAGTTTCCTCCATCCTGAGCTCTAGGACATGTAGTCGGTGCCCCAGTGGACATCTTCATTCGGATGTCTCACCTGCAATTCAGTCTTAAAACAGAGTCATTATTTCTCACTCTACCCTCCCCATCATGTTCCCATTACCCACTCTTCAGCTTTCTTTGTTTCCCATCTTGGTCAATGGCATTACCAGAAACATGGGTAATTTTTATCATTTTTTACTCCTTTCTTTCCTTTGCCATCCCTGTGCCTGTTCCAATCAATGATCAAGTCATGTTAGGGTTTGGGTTCAGGCATCCATTCTCTCTCTCCCCAGCCCTCTGCCTTATTAGTCCTTTCCTCTCTAACCTCACTGCTGCTCTGTTCTTGTTCAGGAAAGTTGTCTTCTGAAGTAGCCTCATTGCTTCTTGTCTCACTCCTCCCCAGTCCACTTTTCACACTGCTGCCATAAGGACCCTTCAAAAACAAATACATCCTTAGAATCCTTTGGTAGCACACCATTATAGTACAAAGTCCGAACTTCAGAGAAGGACAATGTCTAACCCTGTGCCATTCCTGTTAGCCCTACCGAACTATTCCCAATTCTCCAGAGGTATTCTGCTTTGTATGCCTGTACCTGTGCTTTTGTCTGGGATGTTCTCTCTGCAACCTCAGTCCCTAATGCCCCTTGCCTGGTGAATGTCTGCTCATCTTGCACTACTTAGTTCAAGCTTCATAAACCCTTTGAAGCCTTGCCAGTCCTCCCCAGGAAGAGCTGATAAGATCTCTTTGGAACCCTTGCTTTACCCTCTACATGACTCTATCATTTCATCTGTAAGCAGCTTATTTCCCCCACCAGGCCCTCTTTGAGGACATGAGTGTGTCTTGACCCGCTTAGTGTCTGTAGTGTTTATTAGCACAGTGTCTGACACGGAAAAGATGCTCAAAAACTTTGTTGAGTAAATGAATTAATTATAGTTCTTTTAAAGCCATATGATGACTTACAAAATATGGAGGAAGAATTGATATACCATAACTTTTGATTATTAGTGGAAATATGTGGTATGACTCTAAGGAGAATATGTACTCACCTCTTAAACAAAGATAGCCATGGTCCAGAACCCTGGTCACAAACTACAGAAAATCAAGAATGTAAATGAATGAGCAAACTTCATTAATCCTAGTAAGACACTTCCCAACATATCAGAGAGCTCACAGCTCCTCTGGAGTTGGAGGAAGTGTTCTCTTCCTCCAAATAAGCATTTGATTTCCTATTCCTTCTTTATCACAAGTTAACAAGAGATACATTTATGCTAATAACATTTATAATTGCTGTTGATTTGCCTTTCATTGTGCAAAAACGGTAAATGTCAAGGGAAAGGAATCAAAACTACAATAACATCACTGCTATAGCAACTTACTTATCCCTATAAGTACAGACCTCTCTGAATCATAAAACTTCTTGATCTGGTAACTTCCAAACCCAAAGATTCCATTCTTAACACTTGATTATAAATCTATTCTGGGTAAGAAACTGGTTTTCTAAATTTGCCAGATTTGATGTGACAAATACTTCTGAAGTAAGCAAAATTCACTGCACTTTCACCCCACGCACATAAACTACTCATTTATTTCCTGGTTGCCTGGGGCTGCCCCCACTCCCAGCCTTGGTTCTCCACACAGATCTACTTCTTAATGCAAAGTAAGTACTGTGCCCTGACTGCTCTGTCTACACTGAAACTTACCTCTCCTTGTTTCCAAAGCCTGTGAAGCCCTGCTTTCAGTAGGCTGCCACTTGGAGACCATTTGATAAGTTAACTTACACTAACATCATACTGAATAATAAAGCTCCAGGGGAATTTACACATTTAACAGACGTATGTTAGATATACAATACCTCACCCTAAGAGCCCACCTAATAAAGGGATATTTCTCACCGTCCCATATACCTTCCACATCATTTCATGATTCAGTGTCTTTAAACATGCTGAACTTTCTGCCTAGAATGACCTCTCCCACCCCAGCCTCCTCCCATATCCAGTCTGGTGAACTCCTACTTATTCTTCAAGACTCAAGTCAATTACCTTCTGGTAAGAAGCCTTCTCTAAACTCCCCAGGCTGAGTTGGTTATTCCCTCTTGACTTTTATAAAACTTTGTATACTAGTTGTCTCAATTTCTTTTATTTATAGAACTTTGTATACTTGCTATCTCAATTTTTAAGTATATTTTATTCATTCTCTTCAGCTGACTTTGAGGTGACTTCTGCCCCCACCAATCTATTGCACCGGGTAGTCTCCATGTGGCTAAATCAAGTGGACATATTGTAGTCCACATATTCCTTGACCTCTTAGCAACACCTGGAACTACTGATCACTACCATCACCCCTTTTATTTTCTCTGCTCCCTCTTCTTAAGACTCTCTCTCATTGGCTTTCTTTTTTCTGTATTTTTAAAGTTAAAGTTATTGGGGTGACATTGGTTAATAAAATTATATAGGCTTCAGGTATTCATCTGTATATTGTATTGTGTGTTTACCACCTCAAATCAAGTCTTCTAGTCCCTTGGCTTTCTTTATATGACAATTTGCTAGTCCTCCTTTATCTCTCTTTCTCAGTCTCCTTTGTTGGCTCATCTTCTACCTAATCTCTAAATGCTAGAGTTCCTTAGGCTATGTCTTGGCCCATTTCCCTTCTCACGGTCTGATCTCTCAATAAGCAAACTCTTCCACACCCATGGCATTAATTAGCCTTCATGTCCTGATGACTCTCAAATTTACATCTCCAACCCAGACTTCTCTCCTGAGCTCCAGACTTCCATATACAACTGCCTATTCAATGCCCATTTGGGGTTTCACAGCTACTCCAGACTCAACAGGTTCAAAATTCTTCATTGTTTTCTACCTGAGAGAACTGTACCCCATCTATGAAGTTAGCTAAACCAGAAACCGGAGTCATTATTGACATACCTACCTCTCCTTTACCATCATATATAATTGGCCATTTTTCTGACTCTACCTTCTGAATATTTCTCACTGTTGACTTCTCTCTGTCTGCACTGCTATCCAAGTTATCACCTGCCTACTACTATAATGGCATGACTCATCACTCTGTATCCACTTCCTGCCTCCATTACCTTTCTACGCTCCTGGCAGAGTGCTCTTTGAAGATTCATTCATTCACTGAAAAATATTCATTGAGCCCCTACTGTGTACAATTTGTGACCAAGACCCTGATCTCCTGGTACTCTATTTTAAAGAGCACATGATTAAGGGGACCTAACTTAATTGTAATGGGAGTAAGGAAATTTTCTTTGAGGAAATATATTTTCATCTTTAAGGAAATATATTTCAGACATGAAGAATGACTTGTAATTAATTAGGCAAAGAGAGGGCAGATGGAGGGGAAAGAACATTTTACGCATAAGGAACATCATGTGCAAAGGTCCAGAATCAGGAAGAAGCAAGAAAGATATGAGAAAACAGAGAGCAGACTGAAGTAGTGAGGAAGAGATGAGGCTGGTACTGCTGGGCACAGCCAGGCTCTGTTCAGTAGTGACTCCAATTGGTACTTATTCAGAGGGCCTCGGAGCCCCTCAACTGATGTGCTGCAGTAGATGAGTGAGTGAGCATTTTCCTTTTCTTCTTAAAATTTTTGTGAGCATTTTTCTGAAGTGAGAGTGCATAGCTTTCATCAGGGTCTTATAGCCAATCTGTGACCCACTCTCCCTCTCTAGAAATATGTAAAGAACCTCTGATGGTGTATGAAAATCCAAGGTATGGACTTTGGGCTTTGTCCTAAAAGCAGTGAGATACCATTGGAAATTATTAAACCAAAAATGGCAGGATTATAAAATCTACAGGACAGGGATTATTTTTGTCACTGATATGCCTCAAGCACCTAAAGCAGTACCATACACAGAACTGACACTCAGTAAATAATTGCTGAATGAATGAATGTCTGTTGTGGCTATTGAATGAACATCTATTATTTTGTATTGCATTATATTATAATCATGTGCTTTACACTTCTCCCTTATAAGACTTAATTCTTGACAACAACTGTGTCTTATTCATCTTTATATTACTAGAGTTATGGTACTAGTGCCCAGCACAATGCCTGGCTTAAAATCAATTTCAAAATGCATTCATTCATTCAGCCAGTACTTTAAAAGCACCTACCAGATGCCAGGAACCTGGGAATAAAAAGATGACTAATATAGTGTCTGGATGAGAAGACTGGTAGGTGGGTCTTATAATACTACTTAATACTGAATCATATTGAGTAAATGCTATAGAAAGGGTAAGAATAGAACACAGCCCTAGAGGTGTAAGGGAAGGCCAGTTAGGCAGGAGAAATTCAAGGGCTGACTCTGGGCCTGATGATAAAGCGGGAAGCAGAGCATGGGAGTGGGCATGAAAGGCAAAGTCTAGAGGAGAGAGAACAGGGTCCATTTGGA
>PVKM010028975.1:0-18010 GCA_004027735.1 Carollia perspicillata
TGTGAAATGTTTTCTTCACTTTGGAACTGTAATACATATGTTTAAGACTGAATATGTTTTCATTAGGTCCTAAATATAACATACATCCAAAACTACTGCATGAATATAAAGTGAAAGTAAAAAAAATATATTACTATACCTTTTCTCTTATAAATAGTGACCATATTGATTAGGAAAAATATTCTATGCTTTGTTGTACTAAATTGGTGACCATAGGTAAGAATATTGAAAGACATTTCATTCTTGCTATAAAATCTTAAATTGTGAACACATATGTGGAAATTTCCAAGTATTTTATGGTATATGTGTGTATATATATTATGCCACCTTTTACAAAAGATTTGAACAAACTTAAAAAAATCTATTTAATAAATTTAACTAAATAGACATTAAAGAGAAATAAAGATCAAGGAAGAGGAGCAAGCAAGCTCTCTAACTGTGGCTAAATTTAACATAACAGGGAGAGGAATAAAATTTGTGTCTGAACTAACACAAAGCCAAGCCAGATTTAGCCATGTTATCATGGAAGCACCAGTCGGGACATCCAGGAGCTCATGTTCAAGTTCTAGCTCTGTAGGTAGGCAAGTTTGGGCATATCGCATTACTTCTCTAAGCCTCAGTTTCCTCATATGAAAACTATCAAGCTAAAGCTAGGCCACCAGTAAGATGTTTTATAAATAGAAAATTTGTTACTGTGTTTGCTAATAGAAACTCATAACTTTCTTAGAAGTGAATTCATGAGAATGTTAAATTAGAAATTTGCTATTTATTTTCTTCACTCTTACAGCTTCCCTCTCCCCACCACATAACAGTGAAAAATGTACTCTCAGAATATTGGAACTTACTATGGAAAGGAATATTTTGTTTTAACTGACTTCTCTATGAATATGGCTTATTTGAGTAAACTTGGAAATAAATAGAATTGTTTGAATTGTCAGTAGAGGTAAATGAGAAATAACCTACCTCTGCTTAAATAAAAACTCTAAGATTCTTGTGTATATAGAAAAAAACTCTCATTTAATTAGTTCTTATCAGTTAGATATGGAAGAACTTTCGAATAGAGAATGATATCTTTTCCCCCATATTAACTTTGTAAAAAATAACCACTTGAACAAAAAAGTTAGGAAAATATTGCATGTGTTTCTTAAAGTACAGAGAAAGTGTTTTTTTGATGTCTTAGAAACTCTTGTTTTTATGTATAAACAAATGATGTCAAATACAAATGATACCAAATTTGCAAATAGGCTTTTCCTATAGTGTGGGTTAGTTAAAACAAAGTAATTGTGTTCATATCTCCATATATTTCATCAAAATTCTGTGTAGCACAAGTTTTTTTTTTTTTTAAAGAAAAAAACTATGATACCTTTACACAATGGAATTCTATGCAGCAGAAAGAAAGAAAGGAGCTCCTACCCTGTGCAACAGCATGGATGGAACTGGAAAGCATTATGCTAAGTGAAATAAGCCAGATGGTGAAAGATAAATACCATATGATCTCACCTTTAACAGAAGCCTAAACAACAAAACGAACTAACATATATATAACCAAAGACACTGAAATAGAGAATAGGCTGGCAGTGACCAGAGAGGAGAGGGGAGGGAATTTCAGGGGAATTTCATGGGAACGGGGGTAAGGTTTACAGGAACAAATATAAAGGACACATGGACAAAAACTAGGGGGGAGTAGAAATGGGAGGGAGGTGGGGAGGGATGGGTGGGTGGGCTGGGCTGGGAGTAAAAGAGAGAAAACTGTACTTGAACAACAATTAAAATAAAATTTAAAAAAAATTAAAAAATTAAAGGAAAATTTAAAAAGATACTTTATTTGGTTAAGTTTGAGTTTTGACCTTCATCAACATTTAGTCTAGCTACCACACCATCCCTGATTGTGGTAACTTCTTATTTTTATATATGGTATTTCCTATTGATTATACAGGGGTCTATCATTGTTATTTGGTAGTTTTCTCCCATTAATACCTGTGTCTGTATAAGAGAACAGTTTTGATAACAAAAAATATATAGTCTTGCTATATTGTGGAGATATTTTCTAATTTCACACCAAAAGTAACAATCTTGATCCATCACCTCTTACATCTTGAGCCTCTTAATTCCAACTGGGATGCTAAGCACATTTAATTGTAGTGGAAATTTAATTTTTAAAAAATAATTATATGATTATATGTCTTTGCTAGAGGTTAGTTATGCTGAGTCAACTTTTATTTTATTTTTGTAACATTGATAATGTCAATGAAATACCAAATGCACTGGGTATTAAATTGCAGGAAGACTGGCATGTCTAAGGAATTATATTAATTAAAAACAAAAAAACAACCAGAACTGCCAGAAAATCAAAGTGTGTGGAAGTCCAGCAACAAAGGAGTTAAAGAAGAAATATCTGGACTGGTAGGAGGGGCAGAGATGTGTAGCCAGGGCCAAGATGGGCAGCTGAGGCAGAGAGGATGCCTCAAGACAATGGACCGAGTGGGTGGAGTGGCAGCTGGAAATCCAGGTGCTCCCACATCTTTGTGCAGATATCCTGGGAGGACCAAATATAGAGCAACACAGACTGCACAACCCAGGGCTCCAGTGTAGCTAAACTAAAGCCTTAAACCCTTCGGCTGTAAAAACCTGTGGTGGTTGTGGTGGTGGGAGAAACTCCCAGCCTCATAGGAGAGTTTGTTGGAGAGACCCACAGGGTCCTAAAACATACACAAAACCACCTACCTGGAAATCAGCACCAGAAGGGCTCAATTTGCTTGTGGGGAGTGGGGGAAGTAACTGAAACCAACCAAGAGCTGAGGGGCATTATTCCCTCTCTGTCCCCTCCTCCACATACAGCACCACAATGCTGGGAAGTGTGTGGCTATGCCCTGGCAAACACATAAGGCTACATCCCTTATAATGTAATAGGTGTTTCAAGACAAAGAAATATGGCCCAAATGAGAAAAGATCAAAACTCCAGAAAAAGAACTAAGTGATGAAGAGATAGACAGCTTATCAGATGCAGAGTTCAAAACACTGGTAATCAGGATGCTTGCAGAAATGATTAAGTATAGTTGGACAATAAACAAAGAAGTGAAGGATATGCAAAGTGAAATGAAGCATAATATACAGGGAACCAACAGTGATGAGAAGGATACTGGGACTCAGATCAACAATTTGAAACAAAAGGAAGAAATAAATATTCAATGGGAACAGAATGAACAAACAAGAATCCAAAGAAATGAGGAGAGGCTCAGGAATCTCTGGGACAATTTTAAACATTCCAACATCTGAATCATAGGGGTGCCAGAAGGAGAAGGGGAAGAGTAAGAAATTGAAAACTTATTTGAAAAAAATAAAGAAGGAAAACTTCCCTAATCTGGCAAAGGAAATAGACTTCTAGGAAGTCCAGGAAGCTCAAAGGAATTGGACCCAAGGAGGAACACTCTATGACACATCATAATTAATTTACCCAAGATTAAAGATTAGGCAAGAATCTTAAAAGCAGCAAGAGAAAAGGAGACAGTTACTTACAAAGGAGATTTCATCAGACTATCAGCTGATTTCTCAAAAGAAACCTTGTAGCCAGAGGGACTGGAAAGAAGTATTCAAAGCCATGAAAGGCAAGGACCTACATCCAAGATTACTCTATCCAGCAAAGCTATCATTTAGAATGGAAGGGCAATAAAGCGCTTCCCAGATAAGGTCAAGTTAAAGGAGTTCATCATCACCAAGCCCTTATTATATGAAATGTTAAAGGGACTTATCTAAGATAAAAAAATTAAATCAAAACTTTGAATAGTAAAATGACAACAAACTCACAACTATCAACAACTGAACCTAAAATACAAAAACAAAAACGAACTAAGTGAACAACTAGAACAGGAACAGAATCACAGAATGGAGATCATATGGCAGGTTATCAGCAATGAAGGGGTGGGGGAAAATGGGGGAAAAGAGATAGGGGAATAAGAAACATACATGGTAGGTACAAAATAGATAGGGGGAGGTTAAGAATAGTATAGAAAATTGAGAAGTCAAAGAACTGATATGTATGACCCATGGACATGGACTAAGGGTATGGAATGCTGGTGGCAGGTGCAGAGCAGAGTGGGATAAAGGGGAGAAAAAATGGGACTACTGTAATAGCATAATCAATAAAATACACGTAAACGAAAAAAAGAACTTACAGAACTCAACACCAAAAAACAACAACAACAGAAACCCCAAACAAAAACCAACCCTGTTAAAAAATGGGTAAAGGACCTGAACAGACAGTTCTCTAAAGAGGACATACATATGGCCAAAACACATAGGAAAATGTGCTCAACATCACTAATCATCAGAGAAATGCAAATAACAACAACAATGAGATACCATCTTACATCTGTCAGAATGGCTATTGCCAATAAATCAACAAATAAGTGTTGGACACGATGTGGAGAAAGGGGAACCCTTTTGCATTGTTAGTGAGAAAGCAGACTGATGCAGCCACTGTGGAAACCAGTATGGAGATACCTCAAAAAATGAAAAATGGATTTGCCTTTTGACCCAGTGATCCTACTCCTGGAAACGTATTAGAAGGAACCCAAAACACTATTTCAAAAGATCATAACACCCTTATGTTCATTGCAGCATTATTTCCAGTTGCCAAGATATGGAAGCAGCCCAAGTGTCCATCAGTAGATGAGTGGGTAAAACAACTATGGGGCATTTACATAATAGAATACTTACTCTGCTATAAAAAAGAAGAAAAATTTACCCTTTGTAATAGCTTGAAGGGACCTGGTGAACATTATGCTAAGTGAAATAAGCCAGTCAGAGAAAGATGATTTCACTCCTATGTGGAATCTAATGAACAAACTGAACTAACAAGCAAAATAGAGACAGACTCATAGATCAAGAGCAGGCTGATGGCTAAGGTTGGGTCAGGGGAGAGTAGGGAGTGGAGGAATTGAGCAAAAATGAAAAGGATTCATGGACATAGACAATGAGGTTGAAATTGTGAGGGGAGAGGAGTATAAGGGGACTAAACAGTAATAAAAAAATACAACACAATTGTTAAAAATAATTTAAAATGTTTTTAAAAGAATGTTACACACATGAATTCATGCAATATGTAATTCCGGACTGGCTTTTTCACTTCCCATAGTGCCCTGGGACCTGTCCCAGCTGATGTGTGTATTGATAACGATTCCTTTGTATTTCAGAGTAGTATTCCATTGTACAGATTTACCCCAGTGTGTGTATCTTTTCACCTTTCGAAGTACATTTATATTGTTTCAAATTAGGCCTATTATAAATAAAGCTGCTGATAATATTTGTGTACAAAAAATAAAAATGTTTTTGGTTGTGTGCAATATAAAACCCAATTAATAGTAACAGGAAAAAGTTAGAAGTTTATATATTTCAATTGTGAAGACCAAAGAACTATCTGTAAGTGCCATAGTCAGAATGGATCAAATTTAGATTTTTGTTTGACCTGAAATCAAGTTTCCTTCCATCTTTCTAATAATTAAGTACCCCTCAGTAACATATCATAGCTATTTAATGAACATGTTATTCTGAAGTAAATACTCAATGGAATTTTTTTAACTTTTTAAAAAAATATACCAACATTACTTTTCTTTTTTTTCAAAATGAACTTTAAAGTTATAGTTGACATACCGCATTACATATGTTTCAGGTGTACAACATAGTGATTGAGACATTTATATACTTTATGAATTGATGACCACAGTAGGTCAAATAACTATTTGAAATCCCAGCGTCATACAATGTCTTGGTCCTTATTTAAGTTACACTAAACATTCTGCAAACCTAAGCATACATAGGAAGGCGTATATTGCCCTGTATGATAATGTTGGAAGTGAAACCCATTGCCTTGATGATATAGTCTGATGACCTTCAGCCAAGATGTGAAAGAGGAGACAATTATTTCTGACCATTATTGACTATGTTAGGAGGCAAAATATTTTGATTCCTAAACCTGTCTAACATGGCAGCTCACTCCAACCTTCTTTATTAGATGAAGAGCAAAGATAATTTTTTATATCTTACTGAAAACTAAGTATTTGTAATTTAAAAAATCAGAATAAATAGATCTTAAAGAACTATGTATGACTAATTATTCAAATAGTCAAGTGAAAACAAAACAGGAATCTTATTTTTCTCATATAGTCCAGTTAACTGAAGAAAATTAACCATTTATTTTTTAGAGTATTTTATTACATAATCCCTTGATGATTATCAGTACTCTGATGCATTTCATGTCATGGAGATGCAGTGTTCGTTGAAAATTATCCCTGGCTGATGTGGCTCAGTGGATTGAGCACCAGCCTGTGAACCAAAGGGTCACCAGTTTGTTTCCCAGTCAGGGCACATGCCTGGGTTGCAGGCCAGGTCCCCAGTAGGGGGTGGGGGATAGGCAACCACACTTTGATGTTTTCCTCCCTCTTTTTCCCTCCCTGCCCCCTCTAAAAAGAAGAAGAAGAAAAAAAAAGAAAATTATCACAACAAGAAAAGTATATTCCCTGCTATTACTACTAATCAATAGCCCATAATACCAATAAATGTTTAGTTATTTAATCTATAGAAAATGCTTTTGATAATTTAATACAGTGAATATTCACATGCATAAGCAGTTTTAACAGATTAGAGAGGCTTAAAGTTTAACATAAATATGAGACAGCAGATTTAAAATTGCACATGCCTTAGCTTTCTTTCCACATTCATTTTACTTCATTGTTCTAAATCTCCAGATCACAGGGATTTTGGGTCTAAATAGAACAAGTTATGCTTTTAATATGATTTAAGACTTAGTATATCCAACATTTATAATGAATTCTAATTATACATTTTAATGAAAGAAAATAGTGGCATAGTGACAAGAGTAACTAAAACATTATTTTTTTGTGGTTTTTATTTTCCATAAAATGTGTTTTCAGAACATTTTACTGTGTTTGTGTCTGACATTCTGGGAAGTTGTCACACTTGTATAAAACAATTAAACCACAATGTGGAACAGATTTTTTAAAGAGGGATCAATAAAGCTATTCATTTTTTTCACTATCTCTCTTGTTTAGTTGTCATACCACTCAATCTGTGCTGACGCAGGCACTGGCTCACTGTGCCCGTAGCGTTCTGGATGAGATCTGAGACAAATTCACACGGACTACTGAGTCCTGTAGAGGAAAAGAGGACAGCCCGGCTACTCCCTCAAGGGGGGAGCACTGCAGAGCGGCCTGGCCACTCTCTCAAGGGGAGAGTGCCCTGACCCTTGCCAGGACAGGCCTTTATTGGGTTTCTTGTGCAGGAATTCAGGTACAACTTATTAATCATTATCAGGTGATAGACAGTATACAACGATCTTATCAGGGCTTATTCTGAGTCCAGGGTCTATCAGCCAAAAGGCTTCAAAACTTTGGGAAACAAAGTCATTTCCTGTTAGGCCAGATCACCTGGAGAGCCTGCCCTTTCCAGCACAGGACTGCACCACCCACTGTCATTGTTTCAGGCTTAAGTCAGGCAGAGGAGGCAAGATAGCCAAGGACTTTTCAGAGACTTCTCATGGACAGAATGAGGCTCAGGCTTGTCAAAGCTGAGGGGTGAGGGTCCATCACCCCCTTTCTCCATAGCCCCCCAAGTCCTTCTCTGGGGCCTCCATGTGATTATGCCTGTCTTAGGTCATTCCTCCCTTGGGGAATCTTACCCATCATCAGCTAACTGATCAAGCATTGGGGGCCAGTTATGAAAAAAGGAGCAGAAGCAGCGCTCGTGCCAGGGAGATAAACTCTGTCTCCTTAGTGGCTTATGGTCTGGAGGTGGCTCACTCAGCCTTAGCCATTGGGGGTTTATGGCTCCTGAAACCAGGCAGGGTGGTTCCCAACAGTGGAACAGTTTTTTTTTTTTTTTTTTAAGAGGGATCAATAAAGCTATTTATTTTTTCACTCTCTCTCGTTTAGTTGTCATACCACTCAATCTGTGCTGCGATGGAACAGCACTGACTTTCAGTAACAATTTATATACTTTCTCTTAGAAAAATCTGTGCTTTCTTTATAGAGTCCCTATTGTACTGCCAGTCCCTACTTCAGATGGACCCAGTTCTCCTGGTTAGCAGGAGAACAGTAAGCTTCCAGCCTTAACCCGATTTGAATAGGAATACAAAGAATGAGCTTCAATATTTCTCAGTTTTGGAATTTTTTTTACAAGCAAGTGGATAGAATGAACAAGCCAACCTAGATAGGCAAATCTATGTTTTAATACCTACCTCAATGAGATCATTCAGCAGGAGAAATGGCATGTCTATGATGCCCAACAATTATTTTGAGTTTGGAGGCATGAGTCAGTTCTTTGAACCTCCATTGAAAATTTTTAACTTCTGTCCTTAGTTTTTTAGAATGCCACAACCTACTTCTAAACTTCTCCCAGGTTACTCCAAGGTGAACGTAGGTGGACACAGGAAAGCTCAGCTTCTACCTAAGTTGACTTCATTCCCATATTAGTTGTTTAAGGTATTATTACTAGTGCTCTTAGCATAAGGAGGAGAACCATTTTAATAAGTAGCCAGGAGGAGCCATGTGAACAGTTTTGGTGCTCCCTGGGAATTAATAATACTTCATTAAACTCCCTCATTATGTGGTCAAATAAGTGTAAAAGATTTCTCAGCTTTAACTTCTTTTCCTCATGTTTTTTGTATTCTCTATTCAGTTTTCTTCCTCATAAATAAGTGGATGTCCTTTCTTTCCCCTGTGTAATATATTACTCAATACCCCTTGGAATTCTCATTCCGACTGCTAACTTTTTGGTAATTAGGTTGCACATGTTCTTTCTTATGTCTAAAAGCAACATGCTAGTGCTAGCGATGTACAAAACAAGGTACACATTACCAAATGGTATAGTCATTTATTCTCATTAGTGCTTGCATCTCCTGAGAATTATAAATCACTGTTAAATCACTGTGTCTGCCTGGAAGACAGCACCATAAAACTTCGACTGCTTTCCATATATAGAAGAGAATCAGAACTCCCAGAAATTGAGAAGTGTATTTTGCCACTATTGCATTAATTGTGTGACTTGAGCAGAATGACTTATAACAGCTGATTTTCTTGCTTTTAAGTTATGGGATATTGTAATTTTAACTTCATCTTTACTAGTATAGTTAGCTTGGGATTATCTACTGACCTTTCAAATTTGTAGTGATTACATGAAGTTTTATTTAGAATTTTCCAATTAATAGACTTTAAGACGTAAGTATTGAAATTCAAAGATGAACCATTCATACTCCTATTACTAAAGCAGATATATAGATATTTCCCAACATATTGACAGCTTCATTGGTTATCTTCTACCTATGAACTTATGCTATTTAAATATGTTGCAATATAGTACTAATTAAAACTAATAAATTTACTAGATTATTTTTATATTATAGCATATTTTTTATAATAACATTCATATATAATGGTCATATTCATGTCATGAAACATTAATAAGCAACTCATATTTATAGCTAGCAATAAAGATATTTTAATTGGTTTGTTTTGTTAATTCCCTATTCATCAATCTATATTTTTTCTTAGAAAGAAACTCTGGGTAGGGCAAGAAAACATGGCTTTGGGTCCTCTGATTCATTCCATCTAGATGTAATAAAACTCTTCAACATCACTGATAGTGTGAATACTCCTGGGATTTAAATATTTTAGAAGTAACTTGAAATCTTAGTCACTTAACAGGAATTTTTACACATTTAAGTTGTAAATACAATATTTGTATCACATAGTTATACTAAAAATGAGGTTATATACAATAGATAATATATTATATATAATTATATAATAATATAATACAATCATATATTATAATATAATTATAGATAATATATAATATATATTATCTCCTGCTCCCCTTAGTTTTTATTCTGATCTAAAATCAACTGTTCAAAATTCTATCTTTGTCCCCAGTTCATGCCTTTGAATGGAAATTGAGTATAATTTAATCTAGTTTGCTTCTAATAGATATTTAATTGTTTAAAGTATAGGTAGTTATTATGTTCTTCCTCTTCCCATGGACCTGGGGGAAATAAGGATTGATTGCAATAAGGTCTCAAGTGGCTTTGACATCATAGCAATGGAAAGACATGGTCAACTTTCTGGATATGGAAGGAAAGAAGTTTGGTAATTTTGATTCATTTCCACCAAATTATAGTCATCAGAGGAAGCCTGGTTTAACCTTAGAGCACTGGGAAAATTCTGTACTTTGCCCATGAACCTCTTCCATGAACCTTTTTATGCCAGCCTCCTGTTGTCACGGACATCCTGACATGGGAATATCCTCAGGAGGCTGGAAAAGCCCCTAGTTTTACCTGGCTATATGATTTGGACAGGCCACTTGTGTCCCCAGATCCTTGCTCATCTGAAAGAAAGAATCACTATGGTCCATTCTACCAAAACTTTTTATGATTCTGAGTTGGTATTGTTATATAAAATGTATCATCTTTGTTATACAGTTTGGAATTATGTTATTATGGAATTTCTGAATTAGTGAACTTATATTTGTATGAATGCAAAGCAAAAAATAGTAGAAAATTTATTTTACTTATTAGAATAAGTTGAAAATGTGACATGATTTTATACATCTGAGGGCCAGCTTAATGATCAATAAATGTGTATGTAATTGAATTTTCAGAGGAAATATTTTTGCTTTATACCTATACACATACATACCATCTAGTCATTCTAATATTGCACTGTATATACCTTTCATATTGTCCACAAAATTGTACCACTGTTAGCTTTTTCCTGCTTGTATATTGTTGCAGAAGAGAGACAACAAGATGTCGATAGCGCTATTTTTTTTTTTTGCCCAGACACAGCCCTGAATTGGGCAAAGTTTGTATTTAGTTTAATCCCCTTTTCCTGATTGCTCACACTTTGTTTCCTTTCGGTATTTCCTTTTAAAATATCTGGAGCAGACAATTTAAAATACTACCACAGGAGGAAGCGCATCACTAAACTTCTTTACAATAAGTTAGTGAGAGAGACTAAAAAAAAGGGTATTAAATCAAAAACATAAAGACTAAGTCTCTAACAACTGTATTTAAAATAGGAAGAGAGTAGGGAGTGAATTCACCAGCCTCCACAAAACCTGTAGCTCATGCAGGTGTCTAACACCTCTGTCTAATTATGAGTCTTGTCTGAAAGAGAATAGAAGCATTGAAATAAAAGGTTAGCTAATGTTTCAAAATAGCCACAATTGAGAGATTTTAAATATTTGGTAGGAAGGTATTTTATATTTTATAAAAAGAGAAATATGTGCATATTTGATAAAATAATATTAGCGACCACAATAAAATAATCCATAATTCCTTTTACTCTTTTCCCCCTTTAGCATTTAAAATCAAAGCATGGGCAGCCAACATTTGCGGCATGGGGAACCTTATTAGTCTACATAAACTGTGATATGTTTACCTGCTATACTTTAAAATGCAGCCCCAAACTCAGAATTTCTGTACTCAGAGTTCTTTGATAATGAGACTGTCTACGTTTATCTCTGAAAGCCTAATAGACCTTGGTTATTATGAATCTTATCAATCACAGACTCTGTTCTAATGATATAGTATGGCAAATGGAAACTCTGTGTAATCCGTGACATGCTTTCACTGTCTTGGAATATCTGAGTAACACTAAGAGAGAATAGCCACAATGCACAAGAATTAGAGTTTCACTTACTACACACTGAATTCTCAGCATATTCAGCATTGGTTGCACCTTGGTAGCAGGTTATAAATTAGTAGTTAACATTTTGGAAGGTCAGTCTTTTTTGAGTACAATGGTTAAAATGCTGTAGAAATGAAAAACATCCTGGTGTTTGTGGGTATACCTATGTTTGTGTGTATGTCTGTGTAAGCCACGCTATAATCATTCATTGGGTCCCTCAATTCTTTATTAAAGAAAACATATATTTAGTGTGTACATATCTATTATTAATTATTATACAGGGCTCACTGTTTTGGTTTGCCCAGATAAGATAGTTTATTTTCCTATTTGTAGCTAAGGTAAGCACCCAAGACTTCCTTAGTAGTCATGTTAACATCCCTCATCACCTACTGTATTTGTATGTTTGTCATTTTTCAAAAGTATGTTCTCCTGTTTATAGAACAGAGGTGGTTTGTTCCAGCCCAACCAGGATGGGCACCTAACCCGTATTCACCAAAAGGCTGTTTGCTGACCAAAGAGAGAAGACACTAGAAATTGAAAAGCAATTACCAAATGATTCCATATGCCTCTTAAATATATTATTTGCTTTTGACAAATAATATGCCCTTGATTTCTATAAAAAAGTAAGTGTTTCATACCAAAAGCTGTAAAATCAAAGGCGATGCTATCGACTAGCTTTTCTCCTTTTGCAGTCTAACCTAGGCAAGCTAAGCCATGATAACAACCCTGGCTTTTGCTGTCAGGTTGTAAAAGTAACAAACAGGAAATGCCGTGGGTCTTTTTCTCTTCCCTTTGAATAGGATTTCTTTAAACTAGAATGTGGGATGGAGAACCCTATAAAAATTCAAGTTTTCATTTTTAGATTATTATTTTCTTCAGGCACTCAATATTTTCATTGCTTTTTCAGAAAAATAGGTAAAACACTAGAGATAGCCATATTTCCTGTCACAGTTAAAAACAAAGCAAAACTATCTAGTCCTCCTTGATTCAATTCTGGAGGGTGGCCCTTCCCGGACCACTGCAGTGATAAACATAGAAAGTGCATTTATCTGTGTAACGTTGTAGGAGAAAATGAGTCACAGCAGGAAGACAAGTGAGAGTCGGTGATGATGCCACGTTTCTTTGGGAGCGTGAGCTGAGGTGACAGCAGAAGCTGGGATGCAGGTGCAATTACAGCTGTGTTCTACAATACACAGATACGACTGCTTGGGAACCCGCCTTCTGTTCTCAATGTCACCTACTCAAGGCACAGCCATGACTATACATACCACTGTTTCCTCTTACAACCATTTAAATATGTATCCATGTATTTTTAAAATTGTCAGTTTTGAAATAAAATTTTTAGCATTACTAGAGTAAGGATACTTAATGTTTAGATAATAAACCCTTGGTAATCTGATGGTTATTTTTTCTCTCCCTGGAACAATCTGAATATATACCTACAGTTTCACATACAATTTTTAAGAGTTTATTAAATCCAGGAAGCTCACGGACTCCAAGTTGCAGACTGGTGTCTAAGATTACAAGAGCTGAACTTTGATTTAAGCATTAAACAGTTAAAATTAAGTAATACCTTATATGTAACAAAAACAATACATTTAAATAAGCCAGCATTTTCAAAATGTGTTCTGCAAATAAATAGTTCTGTTGAGTATTAAAATATGTTACACTAAATGTATTTTGTCTCTGTATTCAAATGGCTTTTAAGAAATGCTGAATTAAAGAAAAGTTAATGATTATAAACAGCTTTCTCTTCAACAGGGATTTCTCAGAGTATTTAATATTCTAATGTGTGTTTTGATTCTCCAAGAAGAGCAATAAGCTCAGAGAGTATGCAGACTATATTTGCATATGGAACTTTTTGCTTTCATGGGGCATCTCATACGAATTGTGCTTCTCTGAGTCTCATAAATTCGGGAAATCTTGCAATGACCTTTTTCAAATCAGGCAACGAAGATTTATTTTAGGGATGTAACTACTTTGGGAAGCACTTGTAAATTGTTTGAACACAATTGAATTATGTTGATTCTTGCATACTGATACATCTTGAAACATTCACAAGTTAGTTTGGTTGATATTTCAAATTTTAACCAACGCTGATGTGCAAACTTCTCTAATAACTATAAGAGCACTGCATTAAAGAGAACACAAGCAACTGAAATAAATATATGTGAAGTAAGGTTGAATGAATGAGTAAATCTACTTAATAAGTGAAATTCCAAATTCATTTCTTAAGAAACTGAGCTGATACCACGTTTTGTGCCTGAGTGGAGAGTCCTGTGTTGGGAGATTCAATCAAATTCCAACCACATTGTGATTCTGTTTGGGCTTGAAAGCTAATCATTCTCTGTGTCGGATTGGAGACAATTTTATGCATTTTTAGTTCTACTTATTTGGCTTTCTCAGGGTTATATTACATGAACATGGAAAACAAACAAAAAAAAATCATGAATCTAGGAAAAGTATCTAAAGATGCTAGACTGTTACTCGTATTCAGCATCCACAACATTAGAAGCACATAATTTAGATCAAAATAATTTTTTTAACACCATGAGCTGATCCAATGGTAAATAAACTGAGCCAGTTTTGCAAAAATATATTAGCTTCTTACATGGAATAACTTGATCATTTTTGAAACAATGAATTAATTCATGACATTCAAATTCATTACTTTAGTGACATAGTAAATTTAATGATGCTTCCAGAGAACTATAACAACGAGGAAAAATTAGGCCTGAGAATGTCTTTGAATACAAGTTGCTCTGTCTCCTTCCTGGCCTTCCATTTCTGCGTCTGTTCCTGTCTCCATTTCTACCAGATCTTCCTCTATGTGCATATATGCAGCTACATGTATATCAGTATATTTCATCCCTCTCGCCCAGCCAGGATATTGGAAAATACAGTTAATCTCCTCTTACAGATTTTTGTCTTTTTTCAAATAACTCATTTGTATTAATTAACATTTTTTTTCAAACAGTAATTATTCCTAACTTCTAACTTAAAAATGTGATTTTAATATCTTGGTTCCTACCCCCCCCCAGGAGATTTCATTCTGCCATAAAGTATTTACACGCATATTCTATCAAGACCCATCATAAGACATGAAATTGCTCCAGAATATTTTTGTCTGGGCAGAACCATCTCGCCTTTAGTTGCTTGAACAAATGCAGCCCAATTATTAGCTCTCAACTGAAAATGAGTACCCGGAGCTCCAGCTGCTATGGGACCTGGATTTCATTCATTTTATTTTTTTTATCAGTGAGGTAAGTGTAGCATAAATCTGTGAGACACAAAACTGTGACTTTCTACAGCTATATTTAGGCAGAATATTGTAAAAGCAAACATATTCTGCAAAGTTAAGGGATAGGAGTATATAAAAATCTAATATTCTGGTCAAAAGACAGTCAATATATCACACCAGTATAAAATTATAAATTTCTAAAGGATTAGAATGTGATGAAAAATGTAACTCTAGATAGATAACAGTAATCTGACTTTTCTTTGATTAATAAATGGAATTCTCTGGGTCATAGAGTCATTATTAATAACTGCAATCATAAAAATAAATACAGATGTGTTAACAGACATTACAACATTCATAATTAACATTCTGCTATAAAATGTTTCATATATTTTTTTATGTTTTAATAAAATGTGCTCTGAAAAACAAGGTTAACTCACTTCAGATTTAAGGCCAAAAGAGGCCAAAAGTGAAGTGATGGAAAATAATATTCCTTGCAACTGCTGTTATTTAAAGTCTTTCAGGATATGAATTTGACTGAAAAAAACAAGCTGGGAAAAATATAAACTTTCCCAATTTCTACACTCTTCCGTTGACTGGTGGTAAAGAAGGGACAGATAATAATGTCATTTGCTTGAGTTTCTGTACATGGATTTATGATTTATTCTCTGTCAAAGGTTGTGGTCCTAAAATTGTAGCTGTGTGAAACTGAATGACAATTTTGCCTAGAATATTGAGAGAATAAAAAGTATAGAGCTTGGAAATTCTGTTGCATTCATTCACTCCCCCTTGGGGGAGTCACCACAGAATGCTTTGGGAAGGAAAAGCAGCAAGTCTGTCCAATTCTCAGCTTGTGGTTTGAATTTTTCTAATTGTTGTATATACAGTTTATTTACAGATAACTGCTTAATCACTGTATTGTTCTGGGTTGACTTAATCTGGACAAACAAAAGCAAGTATTTACACAATGGTACAGAGTTTCACTGATATCAGTTTAATGCTTCCACAGAGCACAAATCAAATATTAATTTCAGCTGCCTTGTTTAATATTTTCCTCCTTTATTTCTGTATAAAATTACTGCCGATCCTCTCTGATAAACTTTCTTTCAGCACGTTATTGATTAGATTTTTAACCTTTTGGAATTGGGCTCCTATTTTAGCATAATGTGTCTCAGCTGAGCTATATATTAGTGTCACTACTGATCATCTGTAAAGTCCTCCGTGAGGAATTTACATTTATGCTAGATGTGTTAGTGGAGTAATTTATTGGAAAGAAAATCCATAATATAATTATGAAACAACACGGGTGACCTATTTTTCTCATCTTACATTTTTCTCTATTGATTTCAGTTAAACATATCTTTGTTTTGTTGGTTAAACTTCAAAGGGGCTCTGTATTTGCTTCAAATAAAAGTATGAAGAATTACCAGTCATGGAAATAATGGGAGAAAAGCACTTGTGAATATATTTTATCCTAGAGGCTGATTTGAGTTTGGGGAGAAGATGGAGATATTCATATTTGTCATGCTGTGTCATGATAAGGAAAACTTTCTTAAAGCATTCATTAAGTTGTATAAACAGAACACGATTCCTAATTATGAGATTGATGTTAATATAATTAAAATTTAAACAAATAGGGCATATGTATCCATCCTTCTCATTAAAATGAATAATGCTGTAAATATATCTAGGAAGTAGGAAAGTTTTTCTCAATCACCAGATCCAGTTATTATTTGCTAAATATTTTTAGATAAGTAGCACCTAATATTGGGCAAGAATCATTTTTAGATAAAACTGTTTTTTAAGTCTGGCCTGTAAATAAACTGGAAGCTCCTCACGTTGCTTCAGTTCACATTAAGTATTTACTGAGTACATGTAATTTGGAAAAACAAAGCGCTGGGTGATAGGGACAGTTTTCTTGAATCGACCCTTTTTCTCCTGTTGGTGAAAGTGTGTATACAGATCTTAATGCCATTTTAGTTTGGCCATCTAAAATAGCAACTAAAAAATAAAACCAGAATTGAAGCATGAGTTATAGTAGGTGAATGAGACATCCGAATGAAAGGCATTCGGAGAACGCTGGGGGTGCAGATGGAGCTAGTGACTGAACTAGAGAGAGAGCTCCGTGTGTGCTAATTATTTTGGCCTTTGAAATTGTGAACTAAGATAATCTTAACAGGAAATGGAAACTGGATGAAGTGTGTATAAGAAACGAGGGTGTCTGAATTAAGAAGATACTGTCCGGAAACTCTCTTAAGGGGAAAATAGAGACAAACCTATCTTTTGGGAGGCTACACAGGCATTAGCATGGGGAGACCAAAAGCCTTAGACATAAAAATGCCAATATCCTCTAAAAGTCAACAGTGTGAGACAACTAAATGTATAGGAAATAAAGAAGCAAACAAAGTGAACAGGAGAAAAGTGACTAGCAGAATTTAAGGCCAAGTGTTTTCTCAACAGTGTGATGGAGACCACAGCTTCGGATGAAAGGACTGAAGCAGAGAGGCCCAGATAGGAGGACGGTCCTCTCAATGGGGTGTGGGCAGAGTGGGTGGGTCCTGGACTCCAGGGGCTAGTAGAGAAGCCTCAACCAGCCATGAGAGAGGTATCTGAATATTCAGTGCAAAATATCCCGAAATACGGAAATAAATCCAGTGAGCAGATTTTTTTTTCATTCAGGACAACAAGGTAGCAAGAAAGAGGATGAGGCCTAAGAAAAGATTGGGAAATTACTGCTAGTGGGAGCTGATGCTCACACTAGAATTAGAACTGGAAGTAAATATGTTCTCAGTTAAAGCACAACAATGCACTTCTTTTCTTGTGTCATGTAATCAGGCTTCTAGATATGACCTGGGGAGGAAATCAGGTACTCTAGACTGGGAATACAACAAGAACTTTATAAGACTTTTGAGCCATTATAAATTTCCTACCATGTTGTATTATGCAGATTGAGGATCTTCAAAATACCAAAACAAAGAATTTGGAGATAATTTGCTAGCTGGGAAGGGCATTTTTAGGCATCTCCACAGTTAAACCATGGAGGACAGTGATATCCCCAAATGGGGAAAAA
>PVKM010028976.1:0-17994 GCA_004027735.1 Carollia perspicillata
AAGAACTTGGTGATTCCCTAGATTCTTTCAGCCTCTAAAATTTTATACAGTTTATATAAAATTGTCAGTAGCGATACTGACAATGAGACAGATACTGGAGGAGGAAGAATCGTCTCTGCGGAGTTCTTTAAAGAATTCTTTTTCTAGTATATTCCAGTTAAATTCATGTCTGCCTAAAGGCTATGGAAAGGAAAGGTGAATCATGAATACAGGGAATTTAACATGGACACAGGACCGAACAATCAGGCTAATCAAGGCAGTAAAGACAAAAAAGCCTGCATTTTTACTGCAGAAGACACTGAGGGCACATGCTACGAGGGAGAGATTCGGACACGAAGGAGATCAGAAGGCATGCATTTCTCACTCTTTGAGGACTCACAGGCATCAGGCGGAAAATGTAAAAACAAAAAGCAAAACAAAAACCTCCAACACTTCTGGAAGGAGACCTCTGGAGAAGTGATCTGAGGAACAGGACCAGGGCAACTGGCAGCTCCATCAGGGTCAGGCTGTACCTCCAGGCAAGACAATCAAGAACGTTGAAAAAGCCCATGACTGCAGCCCAGTTAGCCTGGGGGAAAGGCCACTGTGAGAGGGATGAGGTGCTTTTGAGTGAGAATGAGTTAGCTATGCCCTAAGAAGAACGCTTTGCTGGAGGCGTCAGCGCTCTGAATAACCTTAAGTTTCTCTGGAGTCCAGAAAAGGCCTGACTTAAGTTTCTCTGGAGTCCAGAAAAGGCCTGACTTGCAACCCTCGAGAGCCTCTGCTACCCTCTCTGGGGTTGGGCGCCATCACCAATCTGTCTCCCCTTCCTGGAAGTGCTGTTGTGCCAGCAACATAGTTGGAAGAATATCTACCAACCAAGTAACACGCTTCTAGGAAGTACTTCCATCAATGTGATTAAAATTATAAAGGGTCATGGAAGTTCACAGGAGGGAATAAGTAGCCCTGATAATGTCCAATGAAAGCATCTATTTAGTTTTTTTCCCCCGCAGTTACAGGAATTATTTACTACACAGTTGAATTTCTCTATTTCTCCTTCTTTCTTCTCTCACCCACAATTCTTTTACTCTTTTTACCTACACTCCACAGAGACCTAGTTTATTTTTTTAAGATTATTTAGCTTTAGAAGGGAAGGGAAGGAGAGAGGGAGAGAAATATCAATGTATGGTTGCCTCTCGTGCATCCCCTGCTGGGAACTGGCCTGCAACCTAGGCATGTGCCCTGACTGGGAATCGAACCACGATCCTTTGGTTTGCATGCCCGTGCTGAATCCACTGAGCTACACCAGCCAGGGCTGAGACCTAGTTTAATTACAAGTAAAAGCCTACAAATTCTGATGATAGATTAAAAAGAGACATTAAATAATGAATGTTTGAAAGATCACTCATTAGAATTAGAAAGCAATGGTAGAGGAGGTAATTTGCAATAGCAGTTATGTGGACATGTACAAAAAATTCAGGTCCAAGTTGCTGGGAGAAACATCTCTTAGAAAAGCCAACGTGACTAAACAGGGCCACATATAACAGGTGCATTTTTATAACATTATCTTCATTTTATAACTGATCTGTGTTGAAGCCTTGTTGACTATTTATTGTAAGGAACTTAACGTGTCTCTTTCCTTCCTCATTTTACTATGGTCTTGACACTTTCATAACCTCACACTTAAAATAAATGCATCCCTGACTCTTATCTGCCTCTACCAATACATCCTCCATACTTCTACCATACTGACATTTATTAAATGTTGCTTTTAGCATATTGCTAAGAACCTGCAATGGTTCTCTGTATCCCCCATGGTTTTCAAGGCAATCTACAAATCATCCCCATCACAGTTAGTTTCCCCAGCATAACCAAATTTTCTTCAGTCAGGCCAGTTTCTAGACTTCCAAGTCTGCTATCAGCATTCAAATGGCCTTGCAGTTACGCATGCTTTTCTCTCTCAGGAAAACCTTCCTCTTTCAATGGTTTCCTAATTCTACCACATTTTAAGGTTTGGCCAAGTCCTAGCACCTTCCTTACTGTAGACCTAGTTGACTTTCCATATTGAACTGTAACTATAGAGCAGAGATTTTCAATCTTTTTCATCTCATGGCACACATAAACTAATTACTATAATTTTGCGGCACACCAAAAATATATTGTATTTTTTCTGATCTGACAAAAGTAGGTATAATTTTGATTCCTTCACGCTGGACGGCTATCGTTGTGTTGGCTGTTGTCATTTTTTAATTTAACAATCTAAGGGAAAAGAGATCAGTATCCCTGACTAAATAGTGAGGTATTGAATGTTTTAAAAATTCTTGCAGCACACTGGTTAAACGTTGCTGTCACAGATCACTCTGCACAATTTCACACTTTATTATAAGTGAATATTTCTTATCTACTAGTCTTTTCTGCCTACTATATTTATAAATTCACCGAGTCTGATGTGTGGGGGGAGAAAAGGACATCAACAATATACATAGTTCCGTGTTCATTACTATAGGTGTCAACCAGAAATCTATGCTGTAAGAGCTGGGTTTACTTTGCTGTAGAGGAATATATTTAGAGAAGAGGAAGGGATAATAATATTTACTACTACTGTGTGGGAACACAACAAAAGGACATGCTCATTGCAGAAAAAAGAAAACACGTGGAGGATGTTCTAAAATTATCTCCAGGTGCTTATATCTAAAAGAAATTATACAATTGTAAAATATTCTGTTTTGCATATTATAAAAAAGCTCTTTTTTGGAAATAGTCCAAATACAACTTTAAGTAATAATTCCTATGCTTTAATTCACTTCATCATGTGGAGAAGTTGTTTGGCAGGGCACATAAAGAAGGCTTTCATGACTCGATCATAACTGATCTTCCAACTTTCTTTTCCATTGCCTGGCTCCTTGGTTGCTTGCAAAAATCATTGATTGTTGTTCAGTAAGCAACCCCCTGCTGCTACTCACTCTGGAACATACTACAAAGGGCTGCCTATGAGAGAAGCAGCCAAGTTTAGAGCATCTGTTTTTATGACTTTTTCCTGGGATTCATATTTAAAACTACTGCTGCTTTCCTCTATCCAGGGTGACTTAATTACCAATGGCATGCTCTCCAGAGTGGAGAGACATTACCTTCTCAATGCATCTCAGCTTCGGCTTATTGGAGGATGACTGCTTATCTCTTTGCAGTGACCCTAAATTACCCAAAGAGAATTTTATGTAGGTTGTGGAATTAATATATTATGATCATTTCAAATGATCATATCCTATATATGCTGTAAAATCCTATCTCGTCCTTTCCCCTTGATTGGGAAACAGAGAGAAAAGTACCTTTGCGACATAACTTCACCCTCTTCCCCTCCACCTTTCCCTCTCCATGCTCTCTGGCTTCTGTGCTTATTTCTATTCCTCTGCTTCCCCTCCTGTGGGGGTCATTCTTTTAAGTCTATTTACATGAGGCTCCCAGGTCATCCTTTCTAACATACCTCTCTTCTGCCGCGCTGTCTTTCGGGTTTTATCTACATGAAAACACAAGCAGTGCCTACTCTGTTTTAGTGTTAGTGCTCGTGCTCTCATGCTTCATGGCACCCCATCTGACTGTAAGCTCTTTAAAGGCTTTCTCTTCCTTTCTGTGTTTATCTTTCCAACCCTGGCTTGCAACAGCATCGCATCTACATACGTATTTTACACACACACAGTAAGTGTTGGTCCAGTTAAAAATGAATGGTATACATATTCAAAAGTCTGAAAATAAAAGGAAATCCATGCTGTTTCCCAACTCACTTAAATATCCAAATTTATTTTACTAAGATAAGTTCAGAGGTTCACTACCTACATTCATCAACCGCAAATGTACTTTTGTATTTCACATTTGTTGGCAACACAGAAACTGCTGAAGAGGCACTTCAAACTAAAGCAATATTCTTATCTTTTATTTGACTCCAGAATGACTAACATTTCAACATTATTCATATCTGCTTATGTGAGAGTCATGGACAACTTGCCTCTATTATCGAGGCACCATAAGGCATAATTGCATCTAAACGATTCAGGATAAAACACACACCAAACTGTTGTGCTGAAGTCATCTTATGTAGTTGAACAGTTATTGTGTACTATTAGACAGTTGGCTCATTTTGCATCTCTGGCATGTAAAAGCCAATTTGGGTTTAGACTTATGTTGTTTAAATGATGCCAATGTGTACTTCTCACCTTCTTAAATATATCAAACTTCCTCAGGATGCCAAACAAAATCTATCCTCTGGGAGCGAAATGTGCCAATAGTTTAATGGTACATGGAAGCATTACTGGCAAAACTTGAGAGGGGTGAAAAATAGATAGTTTTTTCCCAATAACTGACTAAGGTCTTGTAACTAAAAATAAATTATAGCTCTGAAAATTATCTGATGAACTTCGGGCCACAGAGCCTAATCAGATAATGCAGTACAATTTTTAGAATGATGTCTATATAATTCCTTCAATTCTATAGCCCCTGGGTATAAAACTGGCTTTCTCAAAGCTTCTGTTGGCAACTGTCTGCTGTTTTAAATCTGAAGAGGAAAGCATGTCTAAGAATTTGGAAAGAAAAATTTTCTTCGTTTTCAAAATTCAAGTGGTGATAGAGCACTTAAAGAAATGAGGACTCCATGAGTAAATACTCAGATAAATATGTGCTATACATTCAAAATAAATGGAAATATTGATGCTAATCATGCAAATTCTGGATTTGCTGTCATCTGGCAGGTATGCTTGTATTGTACAAAGAGAAGAGAAAGTTTAGCAAGTAATAAATATAATGTAAGATATTTGTAGATAAACATGTGGCACTTGAGTATTACTATTTACCTGTAATGGTATTTTTAACTTGTTCTTTAAATTCTAAGAAATAGAAGAAGATCAAAAACTATGAACATTAAAATGACAACAAACCCACAACTATCAACAACTGAACCTAAAAAAAAAACAAAAACAAAAATGAAACAAAACCTAAGCAAACAACTAGAACAGGAACAGAATCAGAGAAATGGAGACCATATGGAAGGTTTTTAGTGGGGAGGGGTATGGGAAGAATGGAGGGCAAGGTACAGGGAATAAGAAGCATAACTGATAGGTACAAAATAGATGGGGAGAAGTTAAGAATGCTATAGGAAACAGAGAAGCCAAAGGACTTATATGTATGACCCATGGACATGAACTAAGTGGTGGAGGGAAGCTGGAGGGTTGGTGGGGTACAGGGTGGAGGGGGATAAGAAGGAAAATTGGGAAAACTGTAACAATCAATAAAAAATATTTTAAAAAACTAATACAGGTCACACAGTTTTACAATGTTGAATAAGTTTCAATAAAAGATTATATCAAATTAATCACTATTACTCAAAAAATTATTAAATATTAAGTAGTACTAGATTTTACTTCAGACAAAGTAGTCTGTCACTATTAACCTTTTGGCCACCCAAGAAAGAGCAGAGAGTGCTGTGAACACAGTGTACATGTCAAGGAAATAGTTTCTTTAATGTAACTACCATGCAAAAATTACATTTGAAAGATCCCTGCGATAGAATAAATCACAAATATAAAAGTTAGCAAGCACTAAAATATAGTAAAGGAACATTTCCTCTGATAACCATAATAAATGTCATTTTCATACTTCTGAAAATAAATATATAAGCAGACTTAATTGAAAGCTGTATTTCAATGTAGTATATAGTCATGTACAGGGTCTGGCACAAATAACACCCCTTTTTCATGATAAAATCTTTTATTACAAAATCAGAAGCCTGTAATTCTGTAACATAATATCACACTCAAGCACACCACATGACATTTCATGTGAAATGTTCAAATTAAAACTAGAAATTATTACACCCATATTACTACCCTACCAACCACACTCAAGCAGGTGTTACTTCTGCTGGATCCTGCATTTTTTTCAGAAATCATCACTAGCCTTAGAAAATTTTCATTATCTCACTATACTTTATAGTCTTACCTTATTCAGTTCAAATCTGCCTCATCCTAACACTACCCATTTGTTATTAGAATGTTGGTGTAGAAGATCAAACTAACTAGACTTTAAAATAGTTGTGGTAAAAACACACACACAACAGGAGAGCTACCTTTTAAACAGAACTTTGGTGCACAGTATGGTTAGCCATAGGCAGTGTTGTACTGCAGACTTTTACTTCCAGAACTTCCTCATCTTGCATAACTGGAATGTTGTGACCATTGAAAAGCAGCTGGAGCCATGCGAACTACCGTTCTGCTTCCTACTGTGACAACGTTAGGCAGATGTAAGTGGAATCATGCAGTGCCTGGGTTATGTCATTTAGCATGATGTCCTCCAGGTTCATTCATGTTGCAGCCCATGATAGCATTTCCCTTTTCATGGCTAAGTAATATTCCACTGTAGGTATTCACCACATTTTCTTTATCCATTCATCTGCCCACTGTGAAAAATGCTGCAATGTATATGGGCATGAAAATATCTTCTTAAAGATCTTGATTTTAATGCTTATGATGAATATCCAGACATTAAATTGCTGGATCATACAGTAGTACTTTTTCAAAATTTTGGAGAAACCTCCACACTATTCTCCACAGAGGTTGCATGACTTCACATTTCTACCAGCAGTGTACAAGTGTTCCAATTTCTCCACAACCTCACTTACATTTTTTGGTAGAGTTCACCAGTGAAGCCATCAGACGCTGGGCTTTTCTTTGTTAAGTTTTTGAAAATAACACCTGTTGTTTGTTATTTTGTTTTTCCTTTTGATGATGTCCATCAAAACAAGTGTGAAGTAGTATCTCATTATGGTTTTGATTTGCATTTCTCTGATGATTAGTGATGTTGAGCATATTTTCATATATCTAATGTCCATTTGTATATTTCCTTTAGAGAAATGTCTATTTACTTTGCCCACTTTAAATTTGAGTTATTACTATTATTTTTTCTGTTGAATTGTAGGAGTTCCTTATGTATTTAGGATATTAACTCCTTACCAGATATATGATTTGCAAATATGTCCTCCCATTCATAGGTTCCTTTTTCACTCCATTGTTTCCTTTACTGGGAAGAAGCTTTTGAGTTTGGTGTAGTACCACTGGTCAGTTTTTGCTTTTATTGCCTGAGCATTTGGTGTCTATCCAAGAAATTACTACCCAGGCAAATGTCATGGAGGAGAGACAGAAACTAGTCCCTTGTGCAGACCCTTGAAAAGCCAGAACACTGGATGCACATCCATTCTCTTCTTTCCCCCGAGGGAGGGGCTGCCCAGCTGTGCTGGCCCTGCCTGCCTGCCACTGGTGTTCTGAGCAGCAGCAGGCCCCCTGGCTCCTTTCTGCTCTCCGTGGCCCCAGGCAGCTAGAGTGTGCTTGGTCCCATCAGCAGGCAAGATAGAAGCCAATTTCTCAGCTAGTGTCTCCTTGCCTCAATTTTTTAATGTATGTGTGTGTGTGTGCCTATTTTATTTATTTATATATATGTATATATATTTTTATATATACGTGTGAGAGAGAGAGAGAGAGAGAGAGAGAGAGAGAGAGATGTAGGGCCCAGTCTTCTTTTTCTCTTCCCAGTGAGAAGGTGGCACTGTGTTGGGGGAGGGACTGCGGCAAGAGGGTGCCATGAATTTCCCTGCTGGCTCCAGTGTGGCTGGTTTCGAGCTCACCAGGAGTGCAGACGCCTCTTAACTGGCTTGTAGATTTCTCACAAAAGGAACTGTTCTGTGCATTGTTGTGTTGGTGCCTCTGTGGGGGGCACCAAGGTCTGGGGCTTCCGACTGTGCCATCTTGCTGAGGACCCTAACAGAATTTTCTTAAACTGGCCTTTGTAATAAGATAACCTCACCAATTAATAGCTGAATTATATGTGGACAAAGGAGAAGGAAACAGTTTTTTGGTAAGAGCCTTCATTCAGGCTGTCACACACTCACACTCATAACCAACTGGATACTTTCTATTCAGCTGACTGTTTGACAGAACTGACTGTGTGCAAAGATGGTAGTCAGATTTTAAATGGGTCGATTCATCATATGTCTGAGGCAGTTACACATTTACGGAGCTCTAAAACTTTCCCAGTAATATAAATTACCATAATAATCAACAAAAGAGTAGAAGATTATAATAAATTTTTTTATATCTTCAGTCTAATCTCCAGTAAGCCAGTATTGATGTACACTATCACTTTAATTAGACAGTTTTTTCATGGCTGACATTTTCCATTTCACTCCTGAAGTAATTATCCACTATTTCATTTTACTTTTGCAACTCTTTTGGCAGGTAGAGCCTGAGGAAATGGACCTATATGTATTTTTATTGCTAACTTAGTACATAGATACTAATTGCGGAAGCAATCTGTTCAGAGACGGTGGAGCTCTTGTGCCGACTGTGAACATGGGGTAGCGGGGCCATTACAACGGACGGTGCAAGTCCTATCTCATAGAACATTTGGGATGTACTGCATTTACGACTTTCTTAGCCCTTGTAAATACACAAGCACGTTCTACATGAGCAATAATCAGAACATGACTTCATTGGTGAAAACATTCCTTTTGGATTTGATTTGCCTTTGAATTTTGGTAGAGAATGAGAGCCAAGAGTAACTTGAGATTTTCTCCTCTAACCGATAAGACCATTCTGTACTGCACTGTAAATGAATGATCCTATAGCTTCTATTTGTTACGAATCGACTCCAATAGCAAACCTAACGTACCTCCTTAAGGTTCACGGTGCCACTTATCACGAGGCAAGGAAATCACATTGTACTCTTTCAATATAACTTTCATTTTGGTTTCCAAACAATATATATCTCTTTCAAGGTTAAAAGCACTGAAAGTACACATGAATGCTAAGGAAAATCTTAAAATTTCCTGACATGCATTAGCCATCCTATTTATATAACAAATATCTTGTTTGTTTATGATGGTCTACATCATTAATCTAGATAAATAAATGTGGAAGTGAAGGGAGCTGGGTTTGCTGTGTCGTCCATTGCCCAGCAACCGACGCTCACACCTGTTCCGCAGCAGGGCACACGGCGCAGGCTTCGGGCTGTCGCAGCATCTGCCCCTTGCCGACACCGACACGGCTCGGGCAGGAGAGCCGGAGGCCTCGCATTTACTCCAGGTCGGCAGGGCAAGTTTTCCTTCCCTGAAATGTTAATGTTTGCCACAGCTCGGTGACGGAGACACAGCCTTTTTATAGTATGTGTACGTTTGAATTTTTTTTTTTGACAAAGTGTATATGCCCATCGAGTTAATCGTACGCCTTCCTTCTTTAAAACCAATTCTTAAAGAACTTTGAAAAACATCGTAAGAGTTAAAATAGGCTTACGGTAAATGAACATACTCTAAAAGATAACATAAAACATACGGAGAGCAAAAGCTAAGAGTACCCCTCCCAGTTGTGCACCTACAACCCGCATAATTTGTTGACCAGTGCCACTCCAATAAATTCAATAAAAAGGGGAAGGAAAGGAAGTGCCCCTCCCTGCTCCGAGTGGCGTAGTCTCATTCTCTGAGGTAATCATCCTCCTTTTAGTGGATTCTTCTTTATTATTAAAAATACTTTATTGGGTACAGTGAAAAATGAAAGGCAAGACAGACACATTTACTACACTCACTGACATTAATTGTGTGGAAGGATGGGACCTCTCTCTAAGAATAACTGTGAACACAGTAGCTTTTGTGGTTAGGCCTCCTTGGAGTTTGGAATAATTTACAAAAGGAAAGTCCTTTTGACATTCAACAAAAGTAGTTATTTATTTTATCTTTTATTCTTTAAGGAGGAGGCTTTAAAGATTTTATTTATTTATTTTTAGAGAGAGGGGAAGGGAGGGAGAAAGAGAGGAAGAGAAACATTGATGGCTGCCTCTTGTACGCATGTGCCCCAACTGGGGACCTGGCCCACAACCCAGGCATGTGCCCTGACCAGGAATCAAACTGGCGACCTTTTGCTTTGTTCATGATTATATTCAACCAACTGAGCCACAGTTGGTCGGGGCTCCTTATGCCCTCCTTATGCAGGTCAGGGCATAAGGAGGAGTGCTTTATCAGAAAGAACATGAGACCTGGTTCTCTCAAGTCCTGGTTCTATCATAAACCAGCTACCCTGAGCCGATACATTCTCATCTTTAGTCTCCTATTTCTTTGTGTGTAAGCTATAATTAATACCTGCCTTATTTTCATATTCAAACACATTTTTAGTTAGCAGTTATGATGTGTAATAATATAGCAATGTGACAGCTCTCCTCATGTTAGTCTCTGGAACAAAACCCTTACTTCATATGTACTCACTTGAAAGAAAAAAAGTTAAGCTCTTTTTCTTCTGGGCATGAAGCTGATGACACAGACACTGATGTAAATGTTCTTAAGGCCACAAAAGTCAATCCCAGAAATTATTATAAAGCTATAAGATTGGAGCTACTTGTGCTTGATCTTTTGCTACGAGAAGATATCTCATTTGGAATGAGACAAGGTCAAGTTTCAAAAGATACAGCTCAAGTTTAGTGAGCCTAAGAACGATTTTCTTCCCAGAAATAGAGTTCTTCATAAATTATATTTTGTTTTTAATGCTTGATAAAGAAATATACGATGTTAGTCTACAAATCAACACTTCGATCTATTCGGAGGGACGATGTGGTGCAGTGGTGGTTCTCCAAGTGTGTTTCAGAACACTGACTCTGTTTGACAGGAGTCATACAAAAAGAGGTTCTATGATTAAACAACGTGGGGAAAGGCTGCCCTGAACAAAGGTATGCGTGTTTTCATTGGGAATGGCCTTGTTCTTTGATTATGAATTTCTAAACGGGGACTACAAGATGCTGCGTTTCCTCAGTTTACTTGACCGGGGAGAGCCCTTTGCTGACTCGGTGCATCTGGCAGCATTAGTGTCACGCAGCACGAACTTGGGACCAGCCGGCATATTGCATCCTGTTAGATGAGTCATCAAAAATCACAAACGACCCAATATTGCTAATACTCTCTTTTCCGTGTGCTCCCCCACACCCCACCCCTCTGACTCCTTCCTTTTCGGTCAACATCACCAACATCACCTTCCTGGTTTCCTTCCTTCTGCCCCATTCCGCATGTCACCTGACAGTCAACCTCCCAAATCTGCCAGTTTCAACAGGTCACCCTCTATGCCGAAAAGCCCTTCCATCCCCCCCAGATTCAGATTCCTCCACCCCGTCCTCAATAACCTCCCGATCTGAGGTTCCCGGCCTGCTTTTCTGCTCTTATACCCTGCTCTTCTGCTAGCAAAAAGTTTACTCACTTTCCCTAAATCTGCTCTCCAGTTTTCCACATCCCAACCTCTTTTCATGTGCTCATTTTGGCTGAAATATATTTTTCCAATTCTATCCATTTTTGTTAAGCTTTCTCTTAGAATCTCGGCCTGTTTTGAAAGGGCAAGAAAATGAATATTTCTTTAAATTTTACTTTGGCCAAGGACTCTGCTCTGCATCAAAAACTATTCCTTCTATCAACATATAAATATAACAGCATGGTGAGTCGAACTTTTATTGTCGATGGACAGGGCAGTCTGAGCCTTGACAACAATAGGGACTGAGGCCTAAAAAGAGTCCTCAGCAATTGGGCCCAGACACCTCCCAAGCCTTAAAGGTATTGGGATGTAACATAGCTATCACCCCGACCCTCATACAAAGAGCCTGGGGAAAGGAGAGGGGAGAGCTACGGGGCCACTGGTTTTTGTGGGCAGTATAATGCTTGCGGTAAGAGGAGATTCTACCCTCTGAAGCTAGTTTCAGAGATGCTGGTGGGGCTCCAAAAGGCTACCTCACGGACTGGGTGTACCTACAGGATGAAAAGACAGACATTTCATTCCCCATGGGACATCCGTTTAGGTAGAAAACGTGCTACTTTGTCCCTGTGCCTGCCCAAGCAAGGCAGAGAGAATGGGGGAGCGGGGTCGCAGTGGAGCTGCCTGCAAGTGTGGGAACGCCTGCGGGACAAGCAGGGGTTGACTTCGGTCAGCTTGCTGGTGCTCTATCCAAGATGATGACCTGCCTGGCAAGGGAAAACCATCAGCAAGAGGCTGGTGAGTCATACCACTGTGGACAGGGGATGAGGTGACACAGTTGTTGTACTCTGACATCAGCAAACAATATGGTGTGGTCACCCTGCAGGCCCTCTGAAAAGCTCAGATACCTGGCCCCGGACCAGCGTTTGGACGCCTGCCTCAGATGTCCTCAGAGAAGCACTGGGTTGGCCAAAAAAGTCCATTTACTTTATTCTGTAAAATAGGCACATTTCTCATTTTTACCAATAACTTCATTGATATGGATATTTTGAGTATGTTGGCTGTCTCCTGTGTGGTAAAATGTTGAATGTTCTCAATTAATGTCTTGATTTGATCACTATCAACTTCAACTGGTCTACCTGACCATGGAGCATCATTCAGCAAGGAATCTCCAGCACGAAACTTCACTAACCACTTTTGACATGTTCAAAAAGTCATAGCACCTTCTCCATACACTGCACAAATCTTTTTTAACATCTTAGTTGTGTTTTTTCCTTCCTTGAAATAATACACCATGATATGCCAAAAACGTTGCACATTTTCTAGCTTCAATATTGAAATGGCTACACAAAAATTTACCAATTTTGATGTTTTGTTTAAATGTATGTGGATATGACAGCTGTCAAAATACCATCTCACAAAATTGTTTTGAATGAAGTTAAAGACAACTAAGCACTACTGGAGCCATCATATGGGAAAAAACCAAACGTGCCCTGTTATCACCCCATTCATTCTCTCTGGACTTGCAAAGGGAAGGGAGGACTAGAATCGGGTCTCCAATTCCTTCAGCCGCTCAGAAAGTGAGGATCCCGGTTTATGCCTGCATCAGGTACGGGTCAGATGAGATTTTAAACTGCATTTGAGATTAAAGTTTTAAACAATACTAAATTTTACTAAACATGTGACCCTGAAGTTGTTGAACATGACAAAGGTATATTTAAGGGACAGAAAAAGATTCAACGAGATCAGGTGAAAGCCACCATGAGGGCAAATAAAATGTTTAATGTAACTTCTGAGTTGAGAAGCCTCAACAAACTGGTGAAATGAATAGGTTGGTCTTGGTTCTTTTTTTATGTTTTTATGGTGACATATTATACTCCAGAGTAAAAGACGGTGAGTGGAGAAAGTAACACATGGCCTTCGGCCTGGTCACTTGCAAATTCCATGAACAAAGTTCACGAGTGTTATTAGGATCTACCTTGTCGGTTCTTTGAAGGCAGGGCATCGAAGAATCATATTGCATATTATCTTTGAATTCTCTTATTTTGGTCAACTTAGATAAGTTGGCCCAGAAATTCCTGGGTTATATGAGTCAAGATTTTATAATGGTACTATGGATTAAGGTGAAATGGTTGCTGTCGACCTTAGTATTTTTACACAAAGAAACATGAAATCCCCTTTAATGAGGGAGATAAAAAGAAAATAAAGTCAGCATTAGGGTAGCAATTGGTTGCCACCCCACCTTCCCCTTCCCCATATTCTTTGTCTCCCCGAGCATCCTTCTCCAGCGGGGCCTAAGGGCTACCAAGGATGTAACAGAAGTGCTTGGTAACTTTCTTTGAACTCCCTTTTCCAGGACAAAGAGGTTTGAGGCCCAGCCCTGTCACTAATGAGCTGTAAACCCTGAGGCAGGACAAGGTGGGGCTGGGATTGGATTAGACATCTACAGAAGGTTTTAAAATGTTACAATTCTAGGAGTATCCCCAAATCCCTCTGCTTTCTATTTAATCTCCCCAGTCATGTGACATTACTTCATAGAGAAGCCTATTTATTTGAGAGTTGCTTTTGATGCTCTAAGAAGATCAAGGCAACCGTCTATTCACAGAGTACCCAATAATGCCTGCTACCAATCAGTATTTTATCTTATCTTCTAGAAATCTGCTTTAAGACAGAGCCTTCATCACTGCACTGTGTTTCTAAGTGTGATTTGCTTTTTCAGCGAATGTCTAGTTTATCCATTCCTGGCCTCTCAGGATGGGGTCTCCAGTGTTCTACCATCCCCTGATGCCTTGGCCCCGCCTGGCTCACTCTCTCTGCCCTTCCTCCTCAGAGAATGTCACTGCTCTCTGTCCCTGTTCAGAGCCTGGAGAGCGATGTGAGAAGGGCCAGCGTTGGCACATACCCTATGGCATCTTGAGTGAGGCATGGGAGCAGCAGTTCTGCCCAGGGTTGGCAATCCCTCAGAGCATTTTGCGGGCACTGGGCAGGGCAAGCTTCTCGCCCACCTCTGATCCAGGTACCTGTCACGTTCCAGTATGGAGGATGCAATCCCCATCCAGCGTGGGCTGGAGCAGTGGGACTGTGCAAAGGGGGGATGCCTGGCCTGACTTTCCAGCCTCTGGCCAAGGCACAGAGTACCGGCCTGGTTGCTGGCAGGAGGGGAAACCCGACTTTGATGGACTGCTTGTTTCCCGAGTCATGGGGCGAGACTCCCAGGGCCGGTGAGAGTCTGTGCTCTAAGTGTTCATGTCCCTGAAGGAGCGTGACCTAAATTAGCAAAGAAAACAGCAGCACAGGTTGAGAGACCGTGGAAGAAAGGGGAAAGCTTCATGTGTTAGTGCCTTTAACGGCACTTTTTCTTGTTTTTTGAACAAGGGGCCTCACATTGTATTTTCACTGAGCCCCACAAATGATGTAGCCCGTCCTGCCGGCAAGGCTTCCTTCCTTCCACAGACAGCTTTTAAACAGGCACTGTCAGTAGGCATTGTTACTGAGAAGTCACAGATGATAGGTTATCAATCTATCTGAATACAGACAGGGATAATCATGAACATCATACATGAACTTAAAAATGAAGGACTAATAATTTTTCTAAATTAAAAAAAACCTCAGAGCAGCCCAATATTTCCAAGATTACCATTCTCTTTACTGCATACCATAGAAATCACGTATTGCCTCCATCCTGAATTCCAAAGTCTTAATCATTAGCTCTTTGGACAAAAGAATAAACATTAAAAACAAGTAATATTTTAAGTTTCCTGTGCGAGGTCCTTGCTTTCTTCCAACGGCCAACCTGGATAAGTGCTTTTTAGTCTGAGGAACATATCAATTACTTAAACATCTGAAACACCGTATATGTTTATATCATAGTAATGATATAAATTACAGTGAAATTACAATTTTTCGCCCCAAATTTGAACCAGTGGTATTTCCCATGACAACACACTGTGGGAGCTGCTGGCAACAGGGCGGAGGTGGGCATATAAGAGGAGGGGGGCAATCTGTCAGCAAGCCAGTGGTAAAGGGGAGCTCGGCATCAGAGCAGTCAATATGTGATTAGCAGTTATTTAAATTAGAAAGGCGGAAAGGTCAAGCCTGATAAGAGCACATAAAAATAAAACCAACAGTACCATGAATCCTATGAACTGGGAGTGTCTTTTTAGTTCGGTCAACATTCTGGTGTTTTCATTTCAATGCTATTCTCGATTGAACCATTTCACCTGAGAAATGATCCCCTCATTTATATTTTCTGACTGATTAATGTCCCCAGGGTGCTGCCAAATTAGACTCTGCCACCCAATATTCCCCACAATAAGACCTGCCACGGGTTCAAAGTGTGCTGAGTGAAAGGAGGCAAATCCATTCCAGCTGAGCCGTCGGGAAGCATCATCATGGGTTGAATGGAAAATCAGGAGCTGAATGCCTGGTTTCAGAAAGCGCATTCACGAAATGCCAACATGGTTAAAAATTCTAACGAACCAAGGGCAGTGCTGTGGTACAGTGATAATTATATTTGTGCCTGCAACCTATGCTGCCTACCATAATCTTATAATTTTCTTTTTCTTTTTTTTTAATGGCAACAGGTCTATAGCCACAAGGAACATCTTGCACATCAAGATCCAAAGGAACCCATTGGCATAAGGCGTCTTGGCATCAGACTACACTTGCACATGCTGGCGTGTCAAAGCCTTGAACCAGAAACTTCCGAACTTCCCCTGAACACCGAAGGCAAGTCAGTGACTTCTACCAGCTCAAAAGAACATCTTTCCAGGGATAGCATTCAACCATGCAAACAACAAAACCGGGCAAACAAAGCCTGAGTATGTACTTGGAAGTGAAAGTCTTAAGCAGAACCAACTATGAGTCTGCTTCCAATGCTGCAGATTTCAGATAAAAATCCAAGGCTAAACACAAAATAGGGAGCAAGGAGCATATTGAACAGCAATTTTGACCAATGGGGCAGCATACGCCTTGAGCAATAGCCCCCATTCCTGTACCATGATCCGAAACTCCCCTTGCCTGGCTTCTCAGGCTGGGCAAGAGAGCCAGGGGAACATGATTTCATTCCATCTGGTCCTTGGCACTTAGCTTCTTTTCGCTTTATCTTGCAGTGCGAATCTGCTCATGCCTGGTGTCCTCTCCAACTTTTCTCCCTAGCTTTGTTCCTTATGTTTCCTAAGTGCAAGGTTCTGCACCACACGTTACGGTTGGTACCAATAGCTGGTGGACACTTAAGGGCATTCAACACTTCTGCTGAAGGACCTCCATTGATTAACTAATGGTTCTATTCTAAGGTAAGGTGTAAACATTTCAGCGAGTCCCAATTTTATCACAGGAGTTAAAACAATTCCAAAGTTTTACTATTCTTCATCGACTACTCCTTTGCTTAGTGACTGAAAGGCATTTTCATCCCTTGAATCTTTTGTTTTCTGGCCTCTCTGAAGCATGTGAGTGTTGGGACGGAGGCCTGTGTCACTGGGTTAACATTTCAGTACAATTCAAACAAAACAATTTGAAAAAGTGCCAAACTATTTCGAGATTGGGCAGACAGCGGTGACCTGTCATGACTTCATAAATAATGTAAACAGGAAACATACTGCTGAGGTCAGAGATGAGGAAACAAAATTAAAAATAATTGCCTAAACAGAAAAAATAGTTGTAAGATTTTAGCAAAGTGAGCAACATTTGAAATGAAGATCATACTCTGTTTACACTGTAAGTTTAGCGTTTCCACTGGCAAAACTGTTGATCATAATGATTTGCTTCAAAGGTTTCTGACGTTGCAGTCACACAGGTGCGCTGCGGTTCTGTGCTTTAGCGCTCTCCTTCTGCTTTCTCTCTTACCGAGTGATTACCCGATTACCGGAATAAAAATAGGTGCTGCAGTAGTCAATATAACTTACTCTACTTCAGCAAAAGTGTTTCAAAACTTTTAATGAAGAAAATAGTCAAACCCCCCACATTTTAAGGTCACTCTGGTGATTGTGTAATGGGCTCTTCTCATTTCCCCTAATGTTTCATTGCGAACAATTTGAAAGATTTTAAAAAGCCGATTATTTAAAAAAGAATACGTACCACCATAAAGTGTGCAATTAGCCTTTGCCTGTATTTGCTTCACCACCTCTCTACACATCTGTCACCCACCAAACCGTCTTACTTTCTGTGGCTTTCAAAGCAAGTGGCAGACATCAGCACACTTTACCTTTAACCACTTCAACATGCGTATCATTGACCAGAATTCAGTATTTGTTTATGGTTCTTTTTTTAAAAAGTTTATTGTGCTGTAATTCACTTACTGTACAATTCATCTGTATGGTTCTTTTATTTTTATATTTTTTACTTAAAAATTATTGGGGTGGCATTGGTTAATAAAATTATATCGGTTTTGGGTGTACACTTCTGTAATACCTCACCTGTATATTGTATTGTACATTCGTCACCCTATGTCAAGACTCCTTCCATCACCTCTGACCCACCTCCATACCTTCTCCCCCCACCCCGCCACTTTCCCTCTGGTACTCACCATACTGTTATCTGTGTCTAGGAGTTTTTTTTTATTTTTTATTTTTGCTTAATCCCTCTACCTTTTTCACTCAGCCCTGCAACCCCCATCCCCTCTGACAGCTGTTAGTCTTTTCTCTATAAGTGTTTCTATTTTGTTTGTTATTTTGTTCATTAGATTCCACGTATGAGTGAAATCATGGTACTTGTCTTTCTTTGTGTATGGCTCTTTTATACATTAAATCTTTTAGTGGAGAAAATA